>JALPQI010003067.1:0-90286 GCA_025490895.1 Thaumatotibia leucotreta
ATGGAGCATTTATATCCACCTGTTTTTAACTATGGATCAAGCCCATGGTGTTTCATTAAGGCTTTTATGTATGGCTGATTTTTATAGCTTCGCTGTTCTCGCACGCATAAGAAAGTGAATGGCATCTAAAACGTTGTGTAAAAATCCGATTTTATATAAAACATAAAATCCACCACATTTTATTTGTGTATGCCTGATTGGGGAATCATGAAGACTCCGTTTAGATAATATACTCGGGCAGCATCTTGACCTATTGCTTCTTAAAATAGTACCATGGAGTCGCTGAAATAGTCTTACATTCAGCTGTATAGGTTTGTCCGAAAAACGTTTGATAGGCAATATTTATAGCACGATAAAGCCTTGGAAAGTAGCCATACATTACATACACACCATACACTCGGAACATAGAAACGCAAAATAATACATATTTCAATAGGTCAAACTTGTATTTATAATAAACGATACAGTCTTTAATACTATTTGCGTTTTCTTTGGCTCTATATTTCTGATATATTGTGTTATCTCCAAAATGCATTTGAATGTTGGTCCTATGTTTAGTATGTTTTGATCACAGCACGTACATGTTTTTGTCACGTATCTCCAAAGGGTAAATAATAACAATATTCTCGTAAATTCGACATTCAATTGTGTATTTTAAAACATTAGTAAAAGAACGACATTATGTACTCAACTTACTTATTTCAAATGACACTTTCGTTTAATTAAAGAGGTTGATAAATAAATAATAAGTGGTAATTTAAGTAAAAATATTTTTTGAAAACATTCTATAGGTGATTTAACGTCATCCACATTATTAGTACGATCACTGTACATGGTCAAGTTTATCTGTGTTATACAGGGTTACTTTTTCACCGTTACAATAAATATGTACCATATGATTGGTATAGATAATAGATCACATTTATCAAATAAAATTTTCAATTTTTTAATTTTTTTATTAATTTACCCTTTATGCAAATGTAACATAATGGGCGCCATTCCCTGTAGCAACTTTAGTCATTCGTATATTTTTCCATTATTTTTTTTATGAAAAGCTTATTTTTCAGTACAGATGGTGCATTTTCGCTAGTGCCACAAGTGGTTCATTTTACGTCAGGTCGAAATCTTCGGAGGGCCATATGTACTGAAAAACGTACGATACACGTGCGGAAACGAAATTCGTAACTCGTGTCGATTTAAAGCACTCCCTTCGGTCGTGCTTTAATTTATCTCCACTCCTTTAAAACTTTTTATTTTGCACTTGAATCGAAATTTACTATTCTCGGTATGTTTTGTAACAATTCGCATTATTTTCCATTATTATTATTATCTCTTTATTTAACTTTTCTCTAGTTTAGGGTTTTTCTAAAATTAATACAAAATTAAAATACAATATATTAATACAAATAACATACAAAAAACAATACAAAATATAAACACTTTATAAAAAACCTAAACTAGGGTGCCGCCGGCAACGGGGCGGGCCCAAGCTGCCGGTGGTTAAGGTCGCAGAGAGAGGAACCGACGGACTATCCGCGCCGTGTCCAGGACTACCGCCTTCTGTATCCGACCCTTGATCCAGCCATCTAGCGAGAGACTCTTAAGGTGTTGGTCGAGACTCTTCGCTATTAAACCGTTCGCTGTAACAACTATCGGGACTATGATCGTCAAGTCAACATCCCACATGGCGGTTATCTCGTGGGCCAAGTCTAGGTACTTACTGGACTTGTCCTTTTCAGCCTTCACGAGATTCTCATCATGGGCGCTGCGATCGATCTACCAGCACGATATCAGGCTTATTGGCTACAATAGTCCTGTCCGTGATGATAGGTCGATCCCAATAGAGCGTGGCGCGACCATTTTCGAGAACTGGTGCACTTGTGTACTTATAGTATGGCACTTCGACGTCCACAAGGCCGTATTGAAGAGCAAGCTGCTGGTGTATAATACTGGCTACGACGTTATGTCAGTGCAAGTAGTCGGTGTTAGCAATCTGAGAACAACCGGAAATAATATGCCTGAGTGACTCACCGGGACGGCGGCATGCCCGACAAATGTCGACCGTACCGTCCTTCAGGATATATTTCCGGTAGTTATTCGTCATGATAACCTCGTCAGCAATTGCACAGGCAAAACCCTCGGTTTCTCCGAAGAGGTCCCCGAATCGTAGCCAGTTCACCGACGCGAGCAGATCTACGTCAGGTCCCGTGAGGGACTTGTAGAACCGCCCGTGTAGCTCCTTGCTCTTCCATACCGCCTTGCGGTCCTCGGTGCTTAGTACCACAGGTCTGCGCCAGTTCTCTTTTGCCAAGGAGAGCGGCGTGAAGTTCCGGTCTACTGCCACCACATCACGATGCATCCCGCACTCATTGTTAAGAAAATAGTTTCTAAGATTGTACACCTCGTGGTTGTGGAGGTTTTTTGCATTTAAGAAGCCGCGGCCCCCACACCTCCGCGGGATGTACAATCTCATAACTGATGAGTGCGGGTGTAGCATTCGATGTGTGGTAAGCAATGTACGGACCCTTCGATCCAGGGCGTCCAGCTCGGTCTGAGTCCACCTTAGTATGCCAAAGGAGTATGTGAGTATGGGCATTACCCAGGCGTTGAAGGCGCGCACTTTGTTGCCTCCTGACAAAAGACTGTTAAGTACTTTTGTGAGCCGGCTGAAAAAGCGCTCCTTCACCGCCTGTCTAATTCCCACATCTTCAATACCCAAAGACTGTGACATACCAATTACCAAGGTATATTTATAGGTTTCTGCTTCCGAGATACATCTGAACGACATGGTCTCAGAAAGCTGTAAATTTGTTGAATTTACTACTTTCCCCCGCTGCACATGCATAACCGCACACTTATCGACACCAAACTCCATATTGATGGCACTACTGAAAACTTCTGTGGTTCGCAGTAGCTCCAACAAGTCTTGGCTATTTGGTGCAAATAATTTGAGATAATCCATGTACAGAAGGTGAGAAATGACTTCAGCCTCTCTCCGAAGCCGACAACCTAGTCCTGAATCCTTCAGCAGGGTGCTGAAGGATTCAGGACTAGGTTGTCAAAATAAAATTGATTATAGAAAACTACAATAGTGGTTTATTCTATAAGAACATTCATATTTAAACTTCATTATTGCTCCTGGCCACAAAAAAAATATTAAGTTGAAAATTTCCTTAAGTGTTCATTCACTGGAGCACTTACCCTATATCCTGACGTTTCGGGCATGACGTTACACCTGTGGTCGCAGGCAGACATGAATATCAATAAAATACTACTAATAATATACTATCAATTAAAAAAGATTATGGAAAATAATCCTGCGACCCAGAACTAAAATTGCTGATGTATCTCGGAAGGCGGCGACGTTAAAGTGGGACTGGGCTGGACACGTCTCCCGTATGCCAAGTGATCTGTGGGCCAAGATTACCACAGAGTGGCAGCCCAACATCTCGAGACGGAAAGCTGGAAGACCCCGTCGGCGATGGCGAGATGAGCTTGACTCGTTTCTGAAGGGATGGTCAGAAACTGCAAAAAACCGTGAAAAGTGGAAAAAATGGGGGGAGGCCTTTGCTCAGCAGTGGGACAATACAGGCTCCTAATAATAATAATAATAAGATGACCACTCTGGCCCGCAGGACTTCATAAGGATCGAGCGAGGCATATTCCAGGGTGACAGTCTGAGTCCCTTATGGTTCTGCCTAGCTCTGAATCCCCTCAGCACCCTGCTGAAGGATTCAGGACTAGGTTGTCGGCTTCGGAGAGAGGCTGAAGTCATTTCTCACCTTCTGTACATGGATTATCTCAAATTATTTGCACCAAATAGCCAAGACTTGTTGGAGCTACTGCGAACCACAGAAGTTTTCAGTAGTGCCATCAATATGGAGTTTGGTGTCGATAAGTGTGCGGTTATGCATGTGCAGCGGGGGAAAGTAGTAAATTCAACAAATTTACAGCTTTCTGAGACCATGTCGTTCAGATGTATCTCGGAAGCAGAAACCTATAAATATACCTTGGTAATTGGTATGTCACAGTCTTTGAGTATTGAAGATGTGGGAATTAGACAGGCGGTGAAGGAGCGCTTTTTCAGCCGGCTCACAAAAGTACTTAACAGTCTTTTGTCAGGAGGCAACAAAGTGCGCGCCTTCAACGCCTGGGTAATGCCCATACTCACATACTCCTTTGGCATACTAAGGTGGACTCAGACCGAGCTGGACGCCCTGGATCGAAGGGTCCGTACATTGCTTACCACACATCGAATGCTACACCCGCACTCATCAGTTATGAGATTGTACATCCCGCGGAGGTGTGGGGGCCGCGGCTTCTTAAATGCAAAAAACCTCCACAACCACGAGGTGTACAATCTTAGAAACTATTTTCTTAACAATGAGTGCGGGATGCATCGTGATGTGGTGGCAGTAGACCGGAACTTCACGCCGCTCTCCTTGGCAAAAGAGAACTGGCGCAGACCTGTGGTACTAAGCACCGAGGACCGCAAGGCGGTATGGAAGAGCAAGGAGCTACACGGGCGGTTCTACAAGTCCCTCACGGGACCTGACGTAGATCTGCTCGCGTCGGTGAACTGGCTACGATTCGGGGACCTCTTCGGAGAAACCGAGGGTTTTGCCTGTGCAATTGCTGACGAGGTTATCATGACGAATAACTACCGGAAATATATCCTGAAGGACGGTACGGTCGACATTTGTCGGGCATGCCGCCGTCCCGGTGAGTCACTCAGGCATATTATTTCCGGTTGTTCTCAGATTGCTAACACCGACTACTTGCACTGACATAACGTCGTAGCCAGTATTATACACCAGCAGCTTGCTCTTCAATACGGCCTTGTGGACGTCGAAGTGCCATACTATAAGTACACAAGTGCACCAGTTCTCGAAAATGGTCGCGCCACGCTCTATTGGGATCGACCTATCATCACGGACAGGACTATTGTAGCCAATAAGCCTGATATCGTGCTGGTAGATCGATCGCAGCGCCCATGATGAGAATCTCGTGAAGGCTGAAAAGGACAAGTCCAGTAAGTACCTAGACTTGGCCCACGAGATAACCGCCATGTGGGATGTTGACTTGACGATCATAGTCCCGATAGTTGTTACAGCGAACGGTTTAATAGCGAAGAGTCTCGACCAACACCTTAAGAGTCTCTCGCTAGATGGCTGGATCAAGGGTCGGATACAGAAGGCGGTAGTCCTGGACACGGCGCGGATAGTCCGTCGGTTCCTCTCTCTGCGACCTTAACCACCGGCAGCTTGGGCCCGCCCCGTTGCCGGCGGCACCCTAGTTTAGGTTTTTTATAAAGTGTTTATATTTTGTATTGTTTTTTGTATGTTATTTGTATTAATATATTGTATTTTAATTTTGTATTAATTTTAGAAAAACCCTAAACTAGAGAAAAGTTAAATAAAGAGATAATAATAATAATGGAAAATAATGCGAATTGTTACAAAACATACCGAGAATAGTAAATTTCGATTCAAGTGCAAAATAAAAAGTTTTAAAGGAGTGGAGATAAATTAAAGCACGACCGAAGGGAGTGCTTTAAATCGACACGAGTTACGAATTTCGTTTCCGCACGTGTATCGTACGTTTTTCAGTACATATGGCCCTCCGAAGATTTCGACCTGACGTAAAATGAACCACTTGTGGCACTAGCGAAAATGCACCATCTGTACTGAAAAATAAGCTTTTCATAAAAAAAATAATGGAAAAATATACGAATGACTAAAGTTGCTACAGGGAATGGCGCCCATTATGTTACATTTGCATAAAGGGTAAATTAATAAAAAAATTAAAAAATTGAAAATTTTATTTGATAAATGTGATCTATTATCTATACCAATCATATGGTACATATTTATTGTAACGGTGAAAAAGTAACCCTGTATAACACAGATAAACTTGACCATGTACAGTGATCGTACTAATAATGTGGATGACGTTAAATCACCTATAGAATGTTTTCAAAAAATATTTTTACTTAAATTACCACTTATTATTTATTTATCAACCTCTTTAATTAAACGAAAGTGTCATTTGAAATAAGTAAGTTGAGTACATAATGTCGTTCTTTTACTAATGTTTTAAAATACACAATTGAATGTCGAATTTACGAGAATATTGTTATTATTTACCCTTTGGAGATACGTGACAAAAACATGTACGTGCTGTGATCAAAACATACTAAACATAGGACCAACATTCAAATGCATTTTGGAGATAACACAATATATCAGAAATATAGAGCCAAAGAAAACGCAAATAGTATTAAAGACTGTATCGTTTATTATAAATACAAGTTTGACCTATTGAAATATGTATTATTTTGCGTTTCTATGTTCCGAGTGTATGGTGTGTATGTAATGTATGGCTACTTTCCAAGGCTTTATCGTGCTATAAATATTGCCTATCAAACGTTTTTCGGACAAACCTATACAGCTGAATGTAAGACTATTTCAGCGACTCCATGGTACTATTTTAAGAAGCAATAGGTCAAGATGCTGCCCGAGTATATTATCTAAACGGAGTCTTCATGATTCCCCAATCAGGCATACACAAATAAAATGTGGTGGATTTTATGTTTTATATAAAATCGGATTTTTACACAACGTTTTAGATGCCATTCACTTTCTTATGCGTGCGAGAACAGCGAAGCTATAAAAATCAGCCATACATAAAAGCCTTAATGAAACACCATGGGCTTGATCCATAGTTAAAACAGGTGGATATAAATGCTCCATGACAGTTATATTAGATGTCAAATTCAAATACACGTAAGCGACATACCATAATCTCATTAAAGTATCCTTTCACAAATTCAGGTCATTTTTTTGGGCAGTATAAGTGCTATGGCAATATCTAAATGTTTGACATTACGAAGCACATGAAAGCATGTCTTTCAAAGTACGATTTTTTTGTGTGTTATGTCGTCTTTTTCGCAAAACGTAAATTTTCTTGTAATAAATTTTCTTTACTTGTCCGAAATATTTTTTATGCTTTACGTCGAGTTTCTAGGATGAAATGTGTACCTTATTAAAGCAGTAATTAGACACATGTATGTTTTTATATAAAAATGTAATATAAAGAAATATGGCTAAGTAAAATATAATTAATGATACACCCTTTAATATAGGCCTCACAAATTTTATGAAAGCAGCAAGTATATTAGTATACCCTGGGTGCAACTACAAAATACAATCAATACATCTTTCATCCTGTATAAATGTAATGGATTTACTCGCGATTATTATATTACTTTGTGAAATATGCAGCACGGAAGCTTAAATAAAAGCATTATCCTATATTCAAAATTAGGTACGTTATTTTTGCGTCATTTGCATGATTAGTTCGACCCCTGATCATCGTGTATAATTATATACTTTTTTTGTGGACTTTCCTTATTTCAAAAATTTTGAAAATCAGCATGTTTGCATCATTTTTCATGAAATTGTACGCCTGATACGCATTATAGGACTGCGGATCTCTAACGAGTTTCGTATTAAATATTGATGGGATAGTCTCGCATCCGTGTATTTTCTAAATTTACCGTCTACTTTACACATGACTTGCTAGAGCTTGCCAGATTATAAATTAATCACTTATATTATTATTATTTTACACTTTGTCGTTTCGATTCACACTAGTCACATAGTTGTAGTACTGTAAATATTTTCACTATGAGTATTACAGTATCACATCATCATTGACGGCGACTGTCACGGGTATTAGCGGAGGTTGGATGACGCTTAAAACTAGCGTTGTATCTTTTTCCGATAATCATTCGGGAAGTACTGCCCCAAGAGCCTCAAAGTTGAAAATTATTTTTTGGAGATACTGCGAACAATTTTTATATAATTAAATCATACAAACCTTAAATTTATGAAAAACAATCTTATTTTGTTTATCCATAAAATTAAAACAGAAAATATCCTTGCTCACCTGAGTTTTCTTAAAAAAACCTTAAAAATAAGGCTGATCTTCGGGATTCTATATGGGGTCCATAATGATAAAATATCCAAAAATGGTCATAATATTTTTTGTTTTCCTAGCCGCATAGTATCGATTCGTAAAGATTATTTTATGATTATCCGAAAATAAAAAAAACGATCCACCCTAATAAGTACTTTTTGTGTTTATTCAAATTTAGATAGAATCGTGACTGAAGGTGACTTGTGTCAATACCGTGGATAAAGCACCCAAATTATTTGCAATAGGTAACCAACGAGATGATTCTATAGACTGAAGGAAAACTAGATTTTGGTAGAGCCCGATGGACTGTTTCGTTATCTATAGTCGGTGATTATTTTATTCCTACATCAAATAATGAAACGTTTCGTGTATTTAGATCAAAGGCCCGTCTACGCAGTAGGTATGCAGTAGGTATTTATATTGCACTTGGAACCATTTCCAATACAAATAAAAAAAGAATGCGACAGCTGTACACACTGTGACTCAATAAACATAAAGCTAGACTAAGACAAAGATAAGTACCTAACATTTATACCTAAGAAAGTACAACGTTTATTTAGTAAAAGTACTACTCAGTCTTGCTTTTTGTCCATCCAGTTCATACTACTTTATTGGTGCGAGCCAGAGGGACAGAAAGTAACCCCCTTATTCATAAACGTCAGCTAACTTAACAAGCCGCTAATAATTGTTTGTCCCTTTCGGTCTTAACAATGTGTCCATAAGAGCAAAAGAGACAAACAATTATTAGTGGCTTCTTAAGTTACCAGACGTTTATGAATAAGGGGGTAAATCTGTTTTAAATTTACGGCTCTAGCTCACTGTAAGCGCACAATACCGAGGGGACGTATTAAGGCGAGGTAAGCGTAGAATTCCCGTTTGTTTTTTTCAGTTTTCTTAATAATACTACTTCCTTATGAAGTAAAACTTATATATGTTACATTTGAGAACTTGATCTATCCCGCATTGATTAGTATTAGGTATTTAAACAAACTTCGCCCTATAAAAAACGATCCCAAACATAGGTCTAATCTCTGCATGAAAACTCATTTTGCCAAGAAACTACATAACTTTATCAAGAAAAAAATATATCAGAAGAAACGTCAAAGTCTGTGTCTAAGGTTAACGAGAAAAAATCATTAATATTGGAAGAATTATATTTCATCATACTAAATATGTGAAATTATTCTCCCGGATCGCTCCTGCTGTCATCTTTCAGTCCCAATCGGGACCTGTTGGAGGGAGGACGTACGTCAATTTTGCGCACCGCTGTCGTCAACCAAACTATCTTTAAGATTGGTGTGATAACACATAAAAAAAAGTTATCGACACTGGGGCTTCGGAGACTGAATAAACATAACTGGTGAGTGACTAAATTAATAGAATTATGTTATTCAATATATTAAACCAAAACAATAACAAACATATTACACAGTATAGATAAAAACAGTAGGATGACTACTGGTGATAAGACCATGACACATTTTGACATGACGAAAATAGTGAAATAATTAAGAATGGTACCTACTCGTATCTATTAAAAATAGAATTTTATGTCCTAGTTCGTATGTAATAGTTCGTTATCATCCAATAATTTTTTTAAAACACAATTTATTTTGGAAATCGAATTATTTTATGAAATGTTTTGCAAGCAGTCGCACTATATTGATTTAAACTTTCACGATTATCACTCATATTTTAAATATAAACGGATCCTAGGGTAAGTTCTCCAGTGAATGAACAAATCCAGTGAACGAACAAAATGCAAGTTTTTTTCGTAAAATAAGTTTTCTGTCCATTTCTACCACGCGTTATATTTTTTTTTCGGATAGGAACTTTATTTGACAAGTTCTGGTAGCACTTATATCAGCTCATATGCATCAGTGTCCAAATAGAGATGATCTAAAGTGGGCACATTACGACGGTTCGTTTTTTATATGGAGGTGCTCTAAGGATTGAGGGAAGCTTACGTTGTGTTTAATGTGTTATTGTGTGCGTTTCGTGCATCTTCCAGGTACAGTGCGTGTTTTATTGAAACCGGAAGGTTATGATCATGCTATTAAAGTATAGTTTAATGTGATTTCGTTTCAAAATGTGGTTTTTAATCCAGTGTTCTATAACTAGAAGTCAAAAATGGCTTAAACCTAGTGACCGAACGGGGGAGTTCATTCATTGGAATTGCGTGATTTATTGTTTGTTCCATATCTGACGTTTTAGTAGTTATTATAAGATTTGGTTTTCTATGACTTTAATAGAAATGTGCTGTCTAGCAAAAGGCCAGTGTTCGAACAATACTTGATATATTAAATTTTTAATTAACTACCGCAAACACAGTTAGTTCATTAATTGGATTGCGAAACCCAGTGAATGAACTAAATCATTTATTTTGTATTTTGTCTGGTTTTAAGACATGGAAAGGTTAAAAAAATCGTATAAAAGATTCCATTATGACCAAGAATCTCTCGACAAGCCTCTAAAAGCTGTTGCAACTAGTGAACTATCAAGTGCCAGTTTTAATATCTCAAAATCAACGCTATTTAAATAACCGAAATATTCGAAATTCATGGCACTGAAGAAACAAATATAGACAGATCTTTGGTTAATCAAAAGTATTCAACTGCTATAATTGATATACAGAATGAGCCCAGTTTACTTTTTAACGAAAGCGACAAATAAAGTCACTCTTCAATGGTAACGGAAGAGTTAATTGAACCATCCCAGAATACGCAGAAATGTGGAACTGTAATCGATGTCGTTTAATTATGTTTATAGTTATTATGTCTCCTTAAAGTTCAAATTCAATTATCGAATATTACTAGCACTAGCAATTAAAAATAGAGTACTTTTGCTTTTTAATACATTATTTTTAAGGTAGTTAATTCATTGGTTTCATTTGTTCATTTACTAGAATTTTGTGTTCATTCACTGGTGATTTTCCATTTTATCCCCTACAGCTAGCTATAATTTAAAACTGTGCAGCACTAATGCAAAATTATAGCTAGCTGTAGGGGATAAAATGGAAAATCACCAGTGAATGAACACAAAATTCTAGTAAATGAACAAATGAAACCAATGAATTAACTACCTTAAAAATAATGTATTAAAAAGCAAAAGTACTCTATTTTTAATTGCTAGTGCTAGTAATATTCGATAATTGAATTTGAACTTTAAGGAGACATAATAACTATAAACATAATTAAACGACATCGATTACAGTTCCACATTTCTGCGTATTCTGGGATGGTTCAATTAACTCTTCCGTTACCATTGAAGAGTGACTTTATTTGTCGCTTTCGTTAAAAAGTAAACTGGGCTCATTCTGTATATCAATTATAGCAGTTGAATACTTTTGATTAACCAAAGATCTGTCTATATTTGTTTCTTCAGTGCCATGAATTTCGAATATTTCGGTTATTTAAATAGCGTTGATTTTGAGATATTAAAACTGGCACTTGATAGTTCACTAGTTGCAACAGCTTTTAGAGGCTTGTCGAGAGATTCTTGGTCATAATGGAATCTTTTATACGATTTTTTTAACCTTTCCATGTCTTAAAACCAGACAAAATACAAAATAAATGATTTAGTTCATTCACTGGGTTTCGCAATCCAATTAATGAACTAACTGTGTTTGCGGTAGTTAATTAAAAATTTAATATATCAAGTATTGTTCGAACACTGGCCTTTTGCTAGACAGCACATTTCTATTAAAGTCATAGAAAACCAAATCTTATAATAACTACTAAAACGTCAGATATGGAACAAACAATAAATCACGCAATTCCAATGAATGAACTCCCCCGTTCGGTCACTAGGTTTAAGCCATTTTTGACTTCTAGTTATAGAACACTGGATTAAAAACCACATTTTGAAACGAAATCACATTAAACTATACTTTAATAGCATGATCATAACCTTCCGGTTTCAATAAAACACGCACTGTACCTGGAAGATGCACGAAACGCACACAATAACACATTAAACACAACGTAAGCTTCCCTCAATCCTTAGAACACCTCCATATAAAAAACGAACCGTCGTAATGTGCCCACTTTAGATCATCTCTATTTGGACACTGATGCATATGAGCTGATATAAGTGCTACCAGAACTTGTCAAATAAAGTTCCTATCCGAAAAAAAAATATAACGCGTGGTAGAAATGGACAGAAAACTTATTTTACGAAAAAAACTTGCATTTTGTTCGTTCACTGGATTTGTTCATTCACTGGAGAACTTACCCTAGGATCCGTTTATATTTAAAATATGAGTGATAATCGTGAAAGTTTAAATCAATATAGTGCGACTGCTTGCAAAACATTTCATAAAATAATTCGATTTCCAAAATAAATTGTGTTTTAAAAAAATTATTGGATGATAACGAACTATTACATACGAACTAGGACATAAAATTCTATTTTTAATAGATACGAGTAGGTACCATTCTTAATTATTTCACTATTTTCGTCATGTCAAAATGTGTCATGGTCTTATCACCAGTAGTCATCCTACTGTTTTTATCTATACTGTGTAATATGTTTGTTATTGTTTTGGTTTAATATATTGAATAACATAATTCTATTAATTTAGTCACTCACCAGTTATGTTTATTCAGTCTCCGAAGCCCCAGTGTCGATAACTTTTTTTTATGTGTTATCACACCAATCTTAAAGATAGTTTGGTTGACGACAGCGGTGCGCAAAATTGACGTACGTCCTCCCTCCAACAGGTCCCGATTGGGACTGAAAGATGACAGCAGGAGCGATCCGGGAGAATAATTTCACATATTTAGTATGATGAAATATAATTCTTCCAATATTAATGATTTTTTCTCGTTAACCGTAGACACAGACTTTGACGTTTCTTCTGATATATTTTTTTCTTGATAAAGTTATGTAGTTTCTTGGCAAAATGAGTTTTCATGCAGAGATTAGACCTATGTTTGGGATCGTTTTTTATAGGGCGAAGTTTGTTTAAATACCTAATACTAATCAATGCGGGATAGATCAAGTTCTCAAATGTAACATATATGAGTTTTACTTCATAAGGAAGTAGTATTATTAAGAAAACTGAAAAAAACAAACGGGAATTCTACGCTTACCTCGCCTTAATACGTCCCCTCGGTATTGTGCGCTTACAGTGAGCTAGAGCCGTAAATTTAAAACAGATTTACCCCCTTATTCATAAACGTCTGGTAACTTAAGAAGCCACTAATAATTGTTTGTCTCTTTTGCTCTTATGGACACATTGTTAAGACCGAAAGGGACAAACAATTATTAGCGGCTTGTTAAGTTAGCTGACGTTTATGAATAAGGGGGTTACTTTCTGTCCCTCTGGCTCGCACCAATAAAGTAGTATGAACTGGATGGACAAAAAGCAAGACTGAGTAGTACTTTTACTAAATAAACGTTGTACTTTCTTAGGTATAAATGTTAGGTACTTATCTTTGTCTTAGTCTAGCTTTATGTTTATTGAGTCACAGTGTGTACAGCTGTCGCATTCTTTTTTTATTTGTATTGGAAATGGTTCCAAGTGCAATATAAATACCTACTGCATACCTACTGCGTAGACGGGCCTTTGATCTAAATACACGAAACGTTTCATTATTTGATGTAGGAATAAAATAATCACCGACTATAGATAACGAAACAGTCCATCGGGCTCTACCAAAATCTAGTTTTCCTTCAGTCTATAGAATCATCTCGTTGGTTACCTATTGCAAATAATTTGGGTGCTTTATCCACGGTATTGACACAAGTCACCTTCAGTCACGATTCTATCTAAATTTGAATAAACACAAAAAGCACTTATTAGGGTGGATCGTTTTTTTTATTTTCGGATAATCATAAAATAATCTTTACGAATCGATACTATGCGGCTAGGAAAACAAAAAATATTATGACCATTTTTGGATATTTTATCATTATGGACCCCATATAGAATCCCGAAGATCAGCCTTATTTTTAAGGTTTTTTTAAGAAAACTCAGGTGAGCAAGGATATTTTCTGTTTTAATTTTATGGATAAACAAAATAAGATTGTTTTTCATAAATTTAAGGTTTGTATGATTTAATTATATAAAAATTGTTCGCAGTATCTCCAAAAAATAATTTTCAACTTTGAGGCTCTTGGGGCAGTACTTCCCGAATGATTATCGGAAAAAGATATATTGTTGAAAAAGTTACTTTTTAGACAGGTTATTTCTATAGGGCCGCGTTTCAGAAAATCCTGAAAAAAAATTTTCGTCCATACATTGAAGTATGAAAAAAAATTTTTTTTTCGGATTTTTGGAACCGCGGGCCAATAGAATGATAGTCGTAAAAAATAACATTCTTTAATAATATACCTTTTTACGATATTCATTTGGCAAGTACTGCCCCAAGAGCCTCAAAGTTGAAAACCAGTTTTTGCCGATACTGGTTATAATTTTCATATAATTAAATTGGCCAAATTCTAAATTTATGACAAATAATGCTATTTTGTTTCTACATAAAAATAAAACCGAAAATATCCACGAACTACTGACTTTTCTTAAAAAAAACCTTAAAAATAGAGTCGATTTTTGGGCCTCTAAACGAAGTACAAAATAAAAGTAAATCCAAAAATGATCATAATATTTTTTATTTCTCTAGCCACGAAGTATCGATCCATAAACATTATTTTATGAATTTCCGAAAATAAAAAAAACGATCCACCCTAGTACTTATATTTCTTTAGTTCAGTCAGGTAAAGCACTTCATGTATTTCTTTTGTTCAGGCCATCGCGCTCGCTCCAATATCGACGCTTATCATGAACAACGCTGCATCTCAAGACACTACCTTGCGACGCTTATCATGAACAACGCTGCATCTCAAGACACTACCTTGCGACGCTTATCGTGAACAACGTTGCATCTCAAGACACTACCTTGCGACGCTTATCATGAACAACGCTGCATCTCAAGACACTACCTTGCGACGCTTAACATGAACAACGCTGCATCTCAAGACACTACCTTGCGACGCTTATCGTGAACAACGTTGCATCTCAAGACACTACCTTGCGACGCTTATCGTGAACAACGCTGCATCTCAAGACACTACCTTGCGACGCTTATCATGAACAACGCTGCATCTCAAGACACTACCTTGCGACGCTTAACATGAACAACGCTGCATCTCAAGACACTACCTTGCGACGCTTATCATGAACAACGCTGCATCTCAAGACACTACCTTGCGACGCTTAACATGAACAACGCTGCATCTCAAGACACTACCTTGCGACGCTTAACATGAACAACGCTGCATCTCAAGACACTACCTTGCGACGCTTAACATGAACAACGCTGCATCTCAAGACACTACCTTGCGACGCTTATCATGAACAACGCTGCATCTCAAGACACTACCTTGGGACGCTTATCATGAACAACGCTGCATCTCAAGACACTACCTTGCGACGCTTATCATGAACAACGCTGCATCTCAAGACACTACCTTGCGACGCTTAACATGAACAACGCTGCATCTCAAGACACTACCTTGCGACGCTTAACATGAACAACGCTGCATCTCAAGACACTACCTTGCGACGCTTATCATGAACAACGCTGCATCTCAAGACACTACCTTGCGACGCTTATCATGAACAACGCTGCATCTCAAGACACTACCTTGCGACGCTTATCATGAACAACGCTGCATCTCAAGACACTACCTTGCGACGCTTAACATGAACAACGCTGCATCTCAAGACACTACCTTGCGACGCTTAACATGAACAACGCTGCATCTCAAGACACTACCTTGCGACGCTTATCGTGAACAACGTTGCATCTCAAGACACTACCTTGCGACGCTTATCATGAACAACGCTGCATCTCAAGACACTACCTTGCGACGCTTATCATGAACAACGCTGCATCTCAAGACACTACCTTGCGACGCTTAACATGAACAACGCTGCATCTCAAGACACTACCTTGCGACGCTTATCATGAACAACGCTGCATCTCAAGACACTACCTTGGGACGCTTAACATGAACAACGCTGCATCTCAAGACACTACCTTGCGACGCTTAACATGAACAACGCTGCATCTCAAGACACTACCTTGCGACGCTTATCGTGAACAACGTTGCATCTCAAGACACTACCTTGCGACGCTTATCATGAACAACGCTGCATCTCAAGACACTACCTTGCGACGCTTATCATGAACAACGCTGCATCTCAAGACACTACCTTGCGACGCTTAACATGAACAACGCTGCATCTCAAGACACTACCTTGCGACGCTTAACATGAACAACGCTGCATCTCAAGACACTACCTTGCGACGCTTATCGTGAACAACGTTGCATCTCAAGACACTACCTTGCGACGCTTAACATGAACAACGCTGCATCTCAAGACACTACCTTGCGACGCTTATCATGAACAACGCTGCATCTCAAGACACTACCTTGCGACGCTTATCATGAACAACGCTGCATCTCAAGACACTACCTTGGGACGCTTATCATGAACAACGCTGCATCTCAAGACACTACCTTGCGACGCTTATCATGAACAACGCTGCATCTCAAGACACTACCTTGCGACGCTTAACATGAACAACGCTGCATCTCAAGACACTACCTTGCGACGCTTAACATGAACAACGCTGCATCTCAAGACACTACCTTGCGACGCTTATCATGAACAACGCTGCATCTCAAGACACTACCTTGCGACGCTTAACATGAACAACGCTGCATCTCAAGACACTACCTTGCGACGCTTATCATGAACAACGCTGCATCTCAAGACACTACCTTGCGACGCTTATCATGAACAACGCTGCATCTCAAGACACTACCTTGGGACGCTTATCATGAACAACGCTGCATCTCAAGACACTACCTTGCGACGCTTAACATGAACAACGCTGCATCTCAAGACACTACCTTGCGACGCTTAACATGAACAACGCTGCATCTCAAGACACTACCTTGCGACGCTTATCATGAACAACGCTGCATCTCAAGACACTACCTTGCGACGCTTAACATGAACAACGCTGCATCTCAAGACACTACCTTGCGACGCTTAACATGAACAACGCTGCATCTCAAGACACTACCTTGCGACGCTTATCGTGAACAACGTTGCATCTCAAGACACTACCTTGCGACGCTTATCATGAACAACGCTGCATCTCAAGACACTACCTTGCGACGCTTATCATGAACAACGCTGCATCTCAAGACACTACCTTGCGACGCTTAACATGAACAACGCTGCATCTCAAGACACTACCTTGCGACGCTTATCATGAACAACGCTGCATCTCAAGACACTACCTTGGGACGCTTAACATGAACAACGCTGCATCTCAAGACACTACCTTGCGACGCTTAACATGAACAACGCTGCATCTCAAGACACTACCTTGCGACGCTTATCGTGAACAACGTTGCATCTCAAGACACTACCTTGCGACGCTTATCATGAACAACGCTGCATCTCAAGACACTACCTTGCGACGCTTATCATGAACAACGCTGCATCTCAAGACACTACCTTGCGACGCTTAACATGAACAACGCTGCATCTCAAGACACTACCTTGCGACGCTTAACATGAACAACGCTGCATCTCAAGACACTACCTTGCGACGCTTAACATGAACAACGCTGCATCTCAAGACACTACCTTGCGACGCTTAACATGAACAACGCTGCATCTCAAGACACTACCTTGCGACGCTTATCATGAACAACGCTGCATCTCAAGACACTACCTTGGGACGCTTATCATGAACAACGCTGCATCTCAAGACACTACCTTGCGACGCTTATCATGAACAACGCTGCATCTCAAGACAGTATCTTGTCGTAATTTGAATTCTAACAATGAAGCACTAGAATTCCAATTACAGGCGCGTACTATTTTGGAATACAGCGTTGTTCATGATAAGCAACGCCTTGTCGTTCTACCGCGCTCGTACTGACATATCGTTGCTATCATGAACAACACTGTAATCCAAAATAATACGAGCCCCCATTTCGACGCTTATCGTGAACAACGCTGTATTCCAAAATAGTACGCGCTTGCAATTGAATTCTAGTGCTTCATTCTTAGAATTCAAATTAGGACAAGATATTGTCTAAAGCTGCCGTGTGGTGACGGCAATAAAAATACATTTATCAGCACCCCAACTCCTCCTGCGGATGTCGTTAAGAGTCGACTAAGGGATTGAAGTGTCACTGACCATTATTTGATAAAAGATTGATGATGGGCAGCAGCGTCATCATAGTGGACACATTACTGCGATCGCCAATCCACTTGCCCAGCGTGGCGATTATGGGTATTTACCTCCTTATACACATAGTTAATAGGAGAGGCCTACGTCCAGCAGTGGACTATCATAGGCTGATGATGTCATGATGTATGATTGTCTAAAGATGCAGTGTTATTCATGATAAGCGTCGAAATGGAGACCCGTATTATTTTGGATTACAGTGTTGTTCATGATAAGCAACGATATTGTGAGTGCGACCGCGGTAGAAGGCATTACGTATCAAGTAAAACCTAAAGTATATTTTACTTTTTCTAACTCATTGTACGGCTACTGACGGCGACTGTACCTGTATGAAATATCTGAAATAATACGAAAAGACGTTGCGACGAATCGCGAATGAAAGAAACAGGCGCGCATCGAATTGGGTTTGCATTAATATTCATTTCGCGATGTGTATGCAATGTCGAGTTTTATATTTGGTAAATATTTATATAATAGTTTTCTTTTTTGATAGACTACCCGGGGTTTATTCATAAACGTCTGCTACCTTAGCAGTTAACTAGCAAGTACAATAGTAAATTTCCTAACTAGTGCGGGAAAACTTTTTTTTGGCGAGGGTGAAAGTTGGAGCACGAGTGAAACGAGGACGACAATCACCCGAGTTAAAAAAAGTTTTTGCACGTGTAAGGGACGATTTTTTTCATAACAAGTGCGTCAAAAAGAGAAATTACCGCGCGCGAAGCGTGCGCAAAGTTCGTTTTTGCGCACTAGTTAGGAAAAGCTATTAATCAACTTTGTGACCCTCTTCAAAAAAGGTTGACAATAACTGATTTATTATTGTGTATGCATGTTACTCGATATATCCGAGAGCAATGAACAGATTTTCAAATATTTCTTCAATCGTATAGGTTTCTAACTCTTCCCGCGGGTGTCGTAAGAGTCGACTAAGAGATTGAAGTTTCACTGACCAGTGTATCTTTGATAGAAGATTGATGATTGGGCAGCAGCGTCATCATAGTGGACACATTACTGCGATCGTCAATCTGCTTGCCCAGCTTGGCGATTATGGGCATTTACCTGGTGTCCTGTGCAAACGCACATAAAAGAGGCCTACGTCCAGCAGTGGACTGAAATAGGCTGATGGTGATGATGTATATTATGTGTGATTATATTTAACCCCAAAATTGTCCCGTTGGCACCAAGTCGGAGTCTCACGATGGGATCTTGGAGAAATCGGTTGAAGTCGGTTTTTAAATTTGGTGAGTAATCCCCGTATTCATAAACGTCTGCTAACTTAACAAGCCGCTAATAATTATTTGTCCCTTTCGGTCTTAACAATGTGTCCATAAGAGCAAAAGGGACAAACAATTATTAGCGACTTGTTAAGTTAGCAGACGTTTATGAATAAGGGGGCTTACCCCCTTATTCAAAACTACTACTTATATTTAAATATTATTCAAGGGTATATTCAGATCCTAAATTAAGTACCAGACCTTTGAATGCATCTTGTATACCAAGTAGTTGGCGTATATAATCAGTATTCTATTCACTAGATAACATGCACCAGTAATAATACGATATATCCATAGACATCGGAGGACAATAGCAACATCGTGTCGTAAAACCTACCACAAATGTACAGTCCACATTAATTTATTCCACAATAGTGTTAACTTTAATGGGTTGTCGTCAGCGAAAAAACCCGCTTGGTTTAGTGCATATTTGATTAAAGCTTATGTCACTCCTACAAGCCAAGGACTTTTCAGAAGGGCATATTACTGTATGTATCCCATACAATGATAAGACC
Source organism: Thaumatotibia leucotreta (assembly GCA_025490895.1). Lineage (NCBI taxonomy): Eukaryota > Metazoa > Arthropoda > Insecta > Lepidoptera > Tortricidae > Thaumatotibia > Thaumatotibia leucotreta. The sequence continues at coordinate 20,047 of JALPQI010003067.1, forward strand.
TATTGAAACTAGACTCCTCAATTACTTAATGTAAATTTAACGTCGAGTCGAGCATTAAAGATCCGTTACAGACATTGAAGTGTGCAACAAACGATTTGATTTCAATATTAAAATAAGGTATATTAAGTGGCAACCCTAAGAAAATATCAAGGAAAATATCAGTAATTACTGACTGAGGACGAGCAATAAGTTAATATTATGAAACTAAAATAAGTTAATACTAAAAGTGACATCTCTGTGTCATTTTGCTTCTGAGCGCCAAAGAAAAGTAGATATTTAGACCACAGAACTTCTTTTGGAGTAAGATATATGGAAACCTTATAACCTAAAACAACAAAAAGAACTAAAGAAATGTAAACCATGTAGGTATGTCCAAAGGAAATTATGGGTAGGGACCGACTAAGTCTAGCAGTGGATGCCTATCGGGTGAGAACGATGATATTGATGATGATGACCTAATTACTACCGCCACCATCATTCGGTATTGAAGTAAGTCACGCAATGCAAAGGAAAATTGCGTGGTTTATTATGCCAACACGTGTCTGTAACTATGCCTAGATTCCAAGGTATACGTACATAAAGAAATGCTAATTCATATAAACGCATTGCAACATTGGCAACGCGTAGTACAAATGTTTTTGAAAACCCCAATAGAGACCATCTATGCCAGTGTGAGAAAAGACCCTCCCTCACCAACGGCTTGAGTCCACTCTCGATAACTGTTAATATTTTTTATATATTCCTCTGGGCGCACCTTCGGGAATTACTGCATCAAATTTTAAAACAACATAGCGTCATTGGGCCTAGAAAAGTTACTGTGTTTGTTTTATGATTTTGAAATATTTCGTAGTCTAGCAACAATACACAACGGGTATTAATTAAAACAATTTAAAACCCGGACATAGAGAATATAGCAATTTTTGCAGGCCCAACGAGTATAGAGTATTTTGATCTGATTTTATTAATTTTTCAGCGCTACCAGGCGTACTACAACCAACTTCGAAATTTCTAATTTTGGGGATTGTACGTCTCTGTCACTCCAATGAAGGGGTATTGGAGGAGTAAAAGTAGAGTAGGAGAGGTGAAGGAGTGACAGGAGACAGATCCTTGAATTTTGCGGATTTCGAAGTTCGGTGTAGGGCCGCTGAGTCCATGATATTAATCAGAGAGCAGAAATCTTATTCAAATGTAGCTTTCAGTGTAGTTGATAGCGAACAAAGAATATGTCTACAATGCAACAAACACGTGTCAATGCAAAGCTAAGTAAACTTACAGAATCAACGGCTTGCTATCTTCAGACATCCTTGGATCTTTACCACTAACACTATCACTAGTTCAATATATGCAAGAAATCACTCACTAAGTCACTGTTAAATTGAATTTTACTAAAGGACTTTAGTCTAGCCGCCGTATCGGATATCAACTAATTCAGACCATTACTGGGTCGTTATCTAGACATGAGTGGTTATCACCTACCGGGCACTCCTTCACATTAGAGATAACATTACGATGTGCAAATAGACGAGAATACTGTAAACATATTGTGTTAGGGTCCCGTATGTTTGTTTATGCGATTTATCGGAAGGAGCGGGGTGATGTGAAGACGTTTTTACCCGACCTGACGAGCTTCATAGCCTTGTTATTCATCGATCAAAAATATTTTCGTTGTCAGACACGAGTGACCACTCTGTTACGTTTTTTATTTTATTTCAGCCTTTAGATATACATCCTGTTTAAAAAAATTCCAAGGATTCCGTCAGATACCTATTCCGTTTATCAGTTAAACTAAAGGGTGTACTGTAAAATAATTTGTTATTGAATTCAACTTTAGAATGCTTGCCGTTTCTGTCATGTGGAAGAATCTAGATTTGGGGGACACTCGCATGTAAACAGGTGACTACCAGGTGTTAAGATCTTTAATGGTATTGATTTAATATAGAAAAGAAGAAATTAATAAAAGTACTAACGAGGAAGCAGTGTATTCTTATTGTTCTCCGAGGCTTCCATAGTACCGATAAAAACAGGTAAATTCAAATGAAAAATTCGGATCAATACAGTTAAAAAGCTATAATTTCTGGATTTTGTAATTAACTAGGAGGACTTAAATTAGCTCAATTTGGTCCTTATTTGTTACTACCGTAATTTCAGTATTCACAATACAAGTTCTCCCGAACACGTTCCAAATCAAATTTTCCATGCTGTTTTTATTCAACACTGCACGATTTCATGTTCTGCAGAAGTGACCAATATTTCAGGTGAATCTCCACGTCTCTTTGGCATAGTTATATAAAGCGAAATCAGCGCCAAAAACTAGTAAGGATATTATGCATAAGTCAAGGATATCTTAAGGAACACGGGAAGAATGGCCAGATACGTTGACGACTGTCCCATAATTTAGAAAACTGCATACCAAAAAATAAATGTTAGGAAGAGGTTTCGAAGAAGCTGTACTGTGAGTACCGGAAATGCAGTAGTGACACAAAAGTACTACAATCAGCTAAGTTAAGACCTCGTGGTTTATTTCCAAACCTTGAAATTATAGCTGCCTAGCTACATCGATCCGATTTTATTATTTTAAAATTACAGTTTTGTATCGGTACACAAATAATGAAATTTGTATGCAACATTGCCGGATCGACAAAAAACGGTCCGGTAAAGTTTTAAAAAGTGAAAATAAAATAAAATTTAATGTGCGACCGGTGCGAAGTTTAACTTCGCGTACTAATTTCTAAGCAACAAACTCAACTTTGCCGTACATTTTTGAGAAAAAGCATTTCCGTTCTAATCGTTCTTTGATTCTGATCACTCTGTTATGCTTTTGTTGTTGGCTTCTGTCAAACAAATCCGCAAAGGATCGAAGTTCGTTGGTAAATAATCGGCAAATAAACCTTTGCTTTTCATTTTATAGGAGTTTTAATTATGTAGCGATACTTTGCATGCTATGGCAGTAATAGTAAAGCAGTATTCTGTTGCCGAGGTATTTGAGGTGTAACTTTCCTACAGGGCGTCATGCATTTGGTACGCTATAGTAGGTTACATGCCAAGGTCATTTAAGTGGGAAATGTCTCGGGTGACGTAAACATGTGATCCGAGGCTTTCCCATTTAACGGCCGAGGTGTGTACAGTATATTTTTCTGCTCAACGGAGCCGGCAGGCGGCAACTTAGTTTAGCGCAGCCGCCGGCAAAGTGCTCTTTGCCGGCCGGAGGGCAGAAAAATACTATTTTCTATTTTTTTTTGTTTTGCGCACTGATGAAAATAAGAACCAAAATTTTATCTCGTACAAAAGGGAAAAGAAATCCAAAGACAACGAAAATACGTTAAATTTGTCCCAAAATGGTTAAATTGGCGACTATTGGACGCGCCAGAAAATAAAATTGTTTAGTTATCATCATCATCATCATCACCAGCCTATGATAGGCCACTGCTGGACGTAGGTCTCTCCTATTAACTATGCGTATAGACGCATTAGGAGGTAAATGCCCATAATCGCCACGCTGGGCAAGCGGATTGGCGATCGCAGTAAGGTGTCTACTATGATGACGCTGCTGCCCATCATCAATCTATTATTAAATAATGGTCAGTGACACTTCAATCCCTTAGTCGACTCTTACAACACCCGCGGGAGGAGTTGGGGTGGTGACAAATGTATTCTTACTGCCGATGCCGTCACCACACGGTTTAGTTATATTATATCGCTTTTGAGACAGAACCCTGAAAATAAATTCTCTTTTATTACTTCAACGTTAATAGCAATTAGTATGGCGTGTTCATATAAAAAATATAGGAGCATTCTAATTCGACTAATCATTATTAATAAGTATTGTTTATCTGATAAGATACGAGTTACACTACTAAATCGAGTACGGATAAACATTAGGATTAGCTGATTATTTTGATAAATGATAAGTAAGTTCGACTCCAAGCAATATTCACGTGTATGGCAACTGAAATATGAGAATTAGAAAGACTTGTGCCTACCATAAGCTGACATATCGTGTCAGGGGGGAGGAAGAACCTCCCACGTTTGTGGGACTTCACAATCCTCACATAGATGAACATGAAAGAGTAGATCCAAAATCCCTGGACGGAAGAAGAATAAGATTTCAGCATTTTTTTAATATTGTTTATTTTCTCTTCGTTATTTTGTATAAATTATTTTAAGCAATCCTAATAAAATGTTAGTTTCAAAGTGATGTTCTAATTTTTACCTTCCTAAACTAAAAATCTAAATGTGACGTCACACTACGGGAGGAGGGTGTAGTTGATTGTGACGAAGTGTGACAAGGGGGAAGGGTCAAAAATCATGAAATTGGTGTGACGTAATTAATGGACGATCCCTAAAAGGAAAAGGTTCGTCGAATTCAATAAGAACCAAGCGTGTAACATAAATTTATAACGCGTATCTCTTAGTGGTGTGCACAACATAAGCAGATTTGTTTCAAATCATGCGATCATACTACTATCTTTTTTGCTTTTAGCTGGAGCCAACAGTTGTAGAAGAGGCATTATGGAATAAGCGACAATAGGGATGATGACTGGCAAGTCCAATCAGCATCTTTTTTCGAACTGTCAAAACGATCACCAGAATTCAATACTATGGAATTTTATATGAAATACTCAAAAGTGACGTCACGTTTGAGTACTGCCAAATAACCTACTCTTTTAAGTTCTTTTCAATTTATTAAATAGAAGTTCTGTACAAAAATTACTTCAATCTACATCTTAGTGATGATTTCTTCGTGTATTATGTCGTGCATAATGTTAAATAATTTATTTTAACTACAGTCATCATCCCTATTGGTCAAAATGAGAAAATTGCCTCAAAAGATTGGAAATTTCAATTTAGTGTAGTAAGTGCATTTTTTAAGTAATAACTACCGTCTTGACTGTGAACCTGTAAATGTGTTTAAGAATACAATTATACGTAAAAAAACACTGTATTTATTAACGTTTAGAAATAATTTATTTCGTAACAACGTTCTAAGCGACATACCTATTTGGCGCTTGATTCAATGTTTTTAACGAGAGAGATCATGAGATTCAAGATAATATATGCAACATCGAATTAAGGGACACCCTCTAGTGGAGTTAATTCGATAGTGCGTTTACGAGTAAGCACGTCATGTTTTAGTCGCTCAATTTGCTTATACATTTAAAAATGTATATTTACATATTTTGTAACAGCAACTTTGGAGCTCCATTATTTTTAACGTAATTGATTAGTGCTTAGCCCTAAGATATTTTGATGTGTCGCTTAATTTTACCCCTTATAATAAGGCTTTAGATATTGTTTTTGCCTACAAAATTTGTCAAATACATAGATTGTTGAACCGATATTCGACCTGCATTTAAAACTTATTTTTTCCATTTTGTCGCTTAGTTTGTTATGGGCTTGTGTATAAATCACGCGAGGTCCTATAGGGGGGGGTGGGGGTCCAAGAAAACATCATGAAAGATCACGTTAGGGGAGGGGGGGTACAAGGAGACCTCACGTGTATTTTTCTACGATGAACAAACTAAAAAATATTGTGAATTTCGGCTAGCGAACGTGAAATGATTTATGCATGAGCCCTATTCCATAATGCAGTCCAATTATTCGTTAATTCTCATCTCTGAATTAGACATTTTGCGTTTTGTGGAAAGAGACGAAACTTCACGAAACAAAAATTGATTAATATTGCTTTATTACGCGAAAACTGACGTCAATGTCTAATAATGTTCATATTTCCTGTAAAATTTGTAAACTATTTGAGTTATTTCAATACCAACTCGTGAAATAACAATATCAACAAAACATAAAGGACACCTTGTTATTATAAACATGATGAATTCATACATTTTCAGTGTCAAATATTATCATGTACAAGATACCATTTATTTGTATAGCATTTACGACTTGGGTACCTACTTACATGTAATTTATTATTTCATTCACATGAAGGATTTTATAATCAAGGTAAATAAAGAGTTACGACATTGTAACCTACATTCTAAGATGGTCGGCACAAAAAACTCAAAATAACTAGAAAGAACTCGTCTATGCCACGAGAGTGCGTGCTGACAACAGTAAGAATACAGTTAGTCCCCCCATACGCATTATTTTATTAATTATTATATTAGGTATGCTAAGGGAGAGGCCTACGACCCTACGTCCAGCAGTTGACTTTAATAGGCTGATGATGTGATGTGATGACTTTGACATAATTCTTGAAATGTATTTTTTCAAACATGCAATGAAATATGTATTGTCTTACGTTCCTTAAAATATACTCGGAAGTATCGCTTTTAGGGCGCAGTAACTCACTGGGATGGAAATGGAATTTCATAACACTTTTCAGGCCAACGCCTGCAAAGAAACTTTTTTTTTATTTCGACAACATTGTCATTATTTTGTTTTTCGTATTTCTTTGTATGTTTGAGAAAAGCACTATACAAGCCTCGGCGTGAAAAAGGATTCCCGGCCTCGTTACTTAATCCGGCCTCGCTCGCTCATTTTCCCGGCCTCTGATGTAATGTAATATTTTAAAAGTTTATTTATTGACTTGTATTTGATCCCGATATGTGACGACCCGTGGTAATGTACGGTTGTGTTCGCCATTGTCTTAGAGCCGCCGGTTTCAAAACAGTATTTAATGCGAATCTTCATGTATGTACTCGTATCTACGTACATCAGCCGTTGATGTTAAACAATACGAGCATCTAGCCATTTCTAAGTAAGCCTAAGTGTCTACATAGAACTGAGGTAGTACATCATCAGCCTATACCAGTCCACGGCTGGACTAAAGGCTACTCCTGATACCTAATATAAATAAATAAATGAAAATAAATAAATATCTTGGGACATCTTACACAAATCGACCTAGTCCCACGGTAAGCTCAATTAAGGCTTGTGATGAGGGTACCAGGCGACTATATATATAACAGATTAACAGATAGATACATATAGATACTTTAAATACATAGACAGCCATGACCACGGAACAAATATTTGTGATAAATAAATACACAAATAATGCCCTCGCCGGGATTTGAACACGGAACCTCCAGCTTCGTAGGCAGGGTCACTACCAACTAGGCTACGGAGGCTGACAAGTATATGCGTATGGACACGACACATTAGGAGGTAAGTGCCCATAATCGCCACGCTGGGCAAGCGGGTTGGCGATCGCAGTAATATGTCCACTGTAATGACTAATGAGTCTAATGACGCTACTGCCCAGCATCAATCTGCGATTTGAAATACCTTAATTTACCAACGCTGGAGGTGGTGGCTGGTGCATGGCTGGAGTGGCCGAGTGGTTTAGGCATCAGCCGCGAAAGCTGAGCACGTGGGTTCCAATCCAACCTCCAGCATTGATAAATTTCGGTAATTTTGTTTGGTATATTATATGACATCTAATATTTAAACGTAAGTAATGATATCTTTGCAGTCGACAGCTCATATTGTGGAATAAATAACATTGAATTGAATACCAGCATGTCAGACCCATATCAAGCCCTTATTTGAGGAGTCAAGTTATGCAAATGGTTCATTGCCATGCCATTGCCATTACATCGAGTAAAATTATTGAAATATCTGGGCATCAAGTTCTATAATTTATGAATTTTCCGCTTTGTCATCTTTAGTTTTATTCGGGGACAACTTACACGCATCACATCCCAAAGTATTGGCGTACATCATGAGTAGGTGTAGATACTATAATATAAAGTATGTATCTACCTATAGTATCACACATGTAAATACTTGTGGCCCCTGGGTGCTTAGACAAGTTGCCAATCGCTAACGCTTAATCGTCAATAGTAAGCGAAAGGCAGCTAACTGTCTTTGTTGCACTAATGTGAAAGAGTGACAGAGAGGGACAACTTCGATACGCTACTAAGCGTTAGCGATTGGCTACTTGGTTAAGCATCCAGGCCTATTTTGTTATATGAGTGAGAAGAATATGAAATATATTATCATCCCACACTTCAATGATGCACCCCAAAATATACAAAGTTGGATCCATGTTGCATATGTTTCCGTCTTTATTACATAATATTAAAACATACTCGTACCAGCGGCCCTACCGCAAACTACGAAATCCGCAAATTTCGGAGATTTTTCTCTGTCACTCTAACGAGGCTTTCGTAGGAGTGACAGAGAGAACTCCCCAAAATTTACGAACTTCGGTGTTCGCGGTAGCAGGCCAGATACGAGTAGGTACATCGAAAACACGATAATGGTAAGCATATCATTTTCTTTGCATCATTTGACTAAGGGAGCTATGGAGTAGTACGAGTACGTTTTTTTAATATTTGAATTAACAATGTGCTTTGCAACTTCTCCTGACTTTAGTGTTAAGTTAGTAGCTAAATTGAAAGGCCCGGCCATGCTCAATCAAACCAGGTATTAGTATAGATAGTCTCTTAAAGAGTCTGGTATAGTTTTTCTAAGAATTTGCTAATCTTTGTGATACTATATTGGAGTAATTAAAAATAATCCTGCTTGCATTCTATTGGATTTAGCCTCACACCGCAAAAGACCTCCAACCTCCAACGTCTGCCTTCATGATAGCAAAGAAAGCACGTGAGGATATTCAAATTAGGAAGTAACGAAATTTCAATGAAATTGGGGTGCAAGGAATTTCGTCCACGTGGAATCTAGTGATTAGCAAATGCAAGCATGGTAAACATTTATTTTTATTTTTTATCAATCGGCTGTTGTGGCTGTTATGTGTAGGCTTATTGACAAACCTAACTCGGAATCTAGCCTACAATTACATAACCAAGACTCAGTACAGAGCCGCACAGGCGCACAGGTACATACAATGCACAGAAGGTGGATACAATTGCTTGCTAGTCTGCGTATGATCACAGGCGTAACGTCAAAACCGAAACGTCAGGGCAATACTAACGGCGATTAAGTCCCGATTACTGTGTATAAGTGAACATCTTGAAAGTTTAAATTGATATAATAATATCATTTAGGTAGTATGATAAATCCCCACGAAATTGCTTGTGTCAAAAACTTAGAAAGAGCATGATATTTAACAAATCGTGAAATAATATTATAAAGTGATCTATGGTCTTCAGATCTTTTTTAGCAAACTGACAACAGTTCGACTCCATAGCTCCTTTAGTCTTGCAGAACTTTGGAACTCGGATGCCTCATGATAAGAGACTAATCCATAACTATGTATGTATACGTAGGTATCAACGGGTTTTTTTCGTATTTTTCATTCAGATTTTGGATTTTCCGATACATGTTTTAAGTTTCTAAAATATTTATCAAGATTTCTATTATTTTTCAAAATACTATCAAATGACATATCACGCTATAGGACAGAAGTAGAAAAAATAAACAATTTTACAGGGAAGACCTTAACTATTTTTTAATGCTATTTTTTTGCTGGCGAAATTTCAGCTATCTAATAAATTGATATTAAATAATGTAGTTTAGGCACCTTAGCTGAGGATGCACCAACAAACAGATATGGTGAAACTATAAGGGTTCCTAATGTCCCTGCCCTAGTTAACTATGGCGCTATAAAAACATGATAATTAATCAATATTTATAAAGCCAATGTGTTGAAAAACGGAATTTGACATAGAAAATATTTCAATTCAAATATAAAGAAAGAATAAGCAAAGAGCAAATTCAGTTCAGCAAATCAGCACACAATATTTTGACTATTCCTACTCTTATCTGCATGCCAGAAATAATAAAATCAATGACAATGTTATATGGTATTGGGATTCATGATGCAAGGTTTTCGATCCAGGGGGGCGAATGGGGGTACTTGCCCCCCCTCTCACTGGACTTAGGTATGCCTAGGTGCTGTTCTAAGTATAAAATACTATCATACCATAGGGCAATGAACGAAGTCCTGGATCCGCGCCTGAAGTTTTTTTTGGATGCATATTATGTTGTCAAATGGTGATGTCTTTCATATCCTAGGGCTGCCATCATTCTTGGTTTCCCCAGATTTATGTTAGTTTGGAGCCCTTTCATACGCAGAAACACCTCATCAAATTTAAGTATTTACCAGAATTACTGTGTCCAGGAAAAAAAAAGAGTTTAACTCCAAATGGCCGGTTTGTTTAAGGCTTTGACACAGTTTTGTGAATTTCGAGTTATATACAGTGTGTTAACATGATGCAGGCTTTTATTTGAACCGAGGATTGAGATGCAGATTCTTAGCCAAACCATGTGCATTATTTGTTTAAAAATCCTAATTTTAAAAGTAATTAACTTTCTAAGAAAAGTTAATTGAGAAGCAATGTACTTCAAAATAAATCGTTAATTGGCACTTGACAATGACGTTGCATTGATCGTTCGAACGAAATAAAAATAATTGTACAGTTAATTTAAATATTTGTCAACTCTTAATACTTGAAAACGATTGCCAGTAATGCGTATTATTACCCATTTTCGTAAAAGCCTGGGTCATGGTAACACACTGTATATTGGCCACCTACTTTAATTCATATTGATAAATATCCACTTTCAACCACCAGGATATTTATTTAGTCTCATTATTTTATTTTAATTTATCAGAACGAATAAAAATAAAATGATTAAATTTAAGCCTTGTTGATGTCATTGCAATACAAATCCAGTTCCTATTCATATGCACAATATGGTTCAATTGTTATTATCCATGTCAACATTGTCAATCAGCCTCAAATAAATATTTATTCAGTGGACATTCACTAAGCTATGTTTCCCAACAGCTGAGTACAACAATGGTAGGCAGTGTGTGACATACTTTTTGTATTATTTTAAAATACAGAATTTTTTGTTCTAAACAACGGGAAGGCGAAGGAAAAAAGAAGGCTAGAACGTAAGACTTTTTAAAATTCTGCCAAGTTTAGGGCTAGAAAAGTTAACACATTCCCCCTAACAATGTTTATAGATGAGTTAATGGAAGCTGTGGGGCTGAAATAATCTAATCAGTTGCTGCATGTAATACATACTAACAGTATCACATAGAGTACTAGATTGACATGCCTATTATTGTTTTGACTCCTTTTAGTCATTTAGTATGGCTCAAAGTAACATAGGTTTTTGAAGAAAATCATTCCCTCAATCTCGAGTCCAATTGAAATGTTAGCCAACAAATAAATTTAATGTTATCTTTAATTCACAATCAATTTAAATAAAACTATACTAGTAAGTATACTAATGACTGTGTTATGATAATTAAGCATAAAATATATATTTTTTTAACTTTCTGTCACTTTCATATATTATTCGTATTTGTGTATATTATAATAGGGTGCATGCAGTTTATTATTTAGCTCTTATTCTATAAAAAATATGATCAAATAATCTAAATAATAAACCAAATTTCAATTTATACCCTCATCTTCTTAAGTTATTCTGATTAATATTATTTTTACCTATATTTTACACATACTTCGTGATACTAATATGAATGCAACTAAACCCCAAGTTAACAAATATTTTGTTATGCATGAATTTCAGGATTTATCCCAAAATATACCTGTACTAAAACCTATCGGTCACTTTTGTAACTTTTAACTGTCAAAAGGTCCAAGGTGACCCAAAACCGTTTCGCCAGAAATAGGTGAGAACTTACCCGTTATGTGTTTCGTGATCCATCACTTTATTTTGCACTAAACACCCAGGAGTTTCCGACTTCTCCGCGACGTGATGGGCCTCCACATCGTCCAAGATCGCTGCCCGATCTGCGTTCGACTCGTTCAACTTATCACTCGACAAACTCTTAGCTTTATACCGCCCGTTCAGAGGCGTCAGACCTTTATCACCAAACGAAGCACTCAAACCGTTCAGTTTCGTATCTATCTGCAACTTTTCGCTAATTATATTAGATGACATTTCGCAGTTCGCACCAAACAACTACGTCAGTTCTGTCAATCTCAGCTGGCGCGGACGAACTGACGTGCGGTGTGTGAAACCAAACGTTTTGCTAGACGCCGCGCGAGAGAACAAAACAATAGCACTCGACCTAGTTCACGATGACATTGCCCTCCACTGCTATTTGTGGGGGCGGATGGACATTCGCATCTGGCAGTGTTAACGGCGCGTGACAACAATCGTTTGAAAAAGTTGGACAGTTTGGTTCAATGTCAAAAACTAGGGTGAAGGTAAATCGCGGTCTATTGTAAATGTACGACCCATCTTCGATAAACAATAACTTAAGTGAGGAAGTACCTGTTTCTTCATTAATTAAAAAACAGGAAGCTTATTTTTCATTCACAAATAGCCGATAATAGAGATAAGATAAAACATTGCACACAAAAACATTTCCGTTACGAGGCAGAACAAAACGCTTTTTAAAAATACTTGTCGGGGGAAACAGAAAGGCGCGAAAATAGGCATAGAAAAAACTGGCAAATTAAAAAAAATTGGCGCGAGAGTTTAGGAGCTCATAGAAAATTAGAATTCTCCTGACATGGATTGTTAGACTGAGTACCTATATACCTAGCTACTTAATATAAACAATCTTATTTTATATCAAAACACAAAATTGAATGGTTTTTGACTCGGATGTTTGTATCATTGGAAAATATGGACTTGCAGTAAACTATTACCTGTATAATAATGATGTCATAGGAGGTACTTACTTTCGCCTAGGAGTACGTGATAGGGGAACTAAACTCACCGACATAACCCTCCGGATTAGCAAGCTGAAGTGGCAAGGGCAGCCCACATTTCACGTAGAGCAGATGGCTGATGATGTGGCCGAAAATGGGCTCCAGATTTGCTCCAGTAAATACCACGATTTGGCAAACGCAGCGTAGGACATATATCCCGAAGATGGACAGACGATCTTATGAAGGCCATCCAAAGGGGAGGCCTATGTTTCTGCAGTGTAAAATTAAAGCAAAACATAAAAAAAAATCTGTCTCTGACGATGATCGATGTTTGTGATAGGTCCTCAGCGGCCCTGACGCGATCCTCGAAATCGACAAATTTCGAGGTTTTGTCTGCCTGTCCTTCGTTAGAGTGACAGAGATAAACCCTCGAAATTTATGAATTTCGAAACTCGTGGTAGTAGGCCTGTTTGACCCCACTTAATTTATTCCTGCGTCTTATTAAAAAAGTTGCGTTTTATAAAGTTACAATTTACAATTTCTCTGTTTGCCTCTCTTTCTAGCACAGATCAGTATAGATAGCTAACGGTGGCATGGAACATGTCGCAGCGTTATGGCCGATAGGCCTTTATAGTGTGACAGATGCGCGCCCTATGAGCCAGTCGCAACTTACCCGCGACTGCAGGATGAGCTCGGACATATCCGCAAAATGCCGAATTGTGCCGTTATTTCTTGTAAAAATAGGAATGTAAATAAACATTTCAAGGACTATTGAGTCACGTACCACATGAAAGTATTGATTTTTTTAGTGATTAATTGACAAAGCCACGTATTTTTACAAATAATATATAACAACAAACCGCTGACATAAATGTCATAATGATTTTACTTGGGCGTACCAATTGGTTGAACTATTCAGTGACAAATTGTATGTGCGTTTTACATTGACGGCTTAGAATAGCAAGCAAGTTACAATTTGGTAAGTGACCGTGCAATGTATCCAATTGCTAGCGATATTCACAACCGTCCTGTCATTTCTTGGTACAGCCGCTGCGAGCAGGCCGCGAACTAGAGGTACGACTGACCATGCCGATGACAAATAGGGTCGATAAATTGTTGATGTATTTGATTATATTCAATTTTTCTTTCATATTTTGACCTTTGTATCAATATCTTATCTTCATAAAGGTAAAACAATATATATAGATTATATCGCGTATTATATTATTTTGAGCCTTTTACAATAACCGTTGTCAAAGGTTGAAATTGTTTTATTTAAATATGTGACCATCGCGGAAACGGCTGATAACTAGCGGCCGGCCCATGCTCCAGGGCACCAGCGTCATTCCGTCAGGCCTCTTGCCGTCGTCCCTGGCCAGACCGTTGGGCTCTAGGACGGCCGGTATTTTCGCGCTAACAAGGGCGCGACGGATAACATAATGTTTATAAAGATTAGATACATCGTCCAATGCGATATTTTAATCTGTATTTATTTCTTATTAAATGATAGATCGATTTTAATGTTTTTCTTAATATTCCGGCCTTATCAAATATCTATGGATAATAATTTATCGACGTAGCCTCCTCTCTAGTGCCGCATCATATGGTAGCGCTTTAGCCAATCACAGCGTGGCAAAGGCCCGACCTCGGAGACACCGAGACTCATTACAGTTTCGCTTCGTTACAAATCTCTCTCTTTCATATATCTATGCTTTCTAGCCAATAAGTGCGTGCGTTAGAGAGGCAAACAGCGAAATTGTAAATTGTAACTTTATAAAACGCGACCCTGGCAAGGGGCGTTGGCAGTCAGTAGGTAAATCCGAGGGTGTCGTAAGAGCCGACTAACGGATTGCAGTGCCACTGACCATTCTTTGATAGAAGATTGATGATAGGCAGCAGCGTCGTCATAATGGACACATGACTGCGATCGCCAATCCGCTTGCTCAGCGTAACGATTATGGGCATTTACCTCCTAATGCATCTCCATAGTCTCCATACACTACACATAGTTAATAGGAGAGGCCTACATCCAGCAGCGGACTGATATAGGCTGATGACGCGTCGTGTGAGGTAAATATCTATATACAAAATAACATACCTATTAAGGAATTTCAACCAAAATTATTTAATCGTCAGGGCAGACCCGCAACTTAGTAGTTTCTCAAGTGTTCTTCAGGTAGTTGATCCCCACGGCAAGGAACCCGCAAGTATTAACAAACACGAACGCTATCTGGACTCCAGGGTCGCAAACGAGGACACTTGACCTCGCGTCGTGATGTGATTACTAAGCCACTTGGAAGGGACGGCGTAATATCTAATCATTATTCAATTCATTATATTATATAACCTGTAATGGACATGGTCCTTAGAGTTTGTTTACGTAGTTAAGATACCGATTATACTTGTTTGACCATTTCTAGTCTTTTATCTCGGCATAGCTGTTTAAAGATGGCCAGTCAGCATTTTCGTTGTCAATTATGGTATTGAATGGCACAAGACTTTTTGAAGACAATGGTAGACGACCAATAAGCTTTTTTTTTAACTAGGTAGGTAAGGTAGATGGTTTGGAAAGTCAATTAAAGCCTAACAACTTACTATTTGACCCTCGCCATGTTGCGGATTTTCAGTGACACTAATTTATTTTACTGGCAATGATTACTGTTTGACATCAGCGGCCCTACCGCAAAAATCGAAATTCGTAAATTTCGAGGATTTGTCTCTCTCACTCTAATGACGCCTTCGCCTTTATGTCAGTAAAAACCACGCAAAATAAAACAAAAACCACAGATAAAATATAGGGAAGATTCCGTGTATTAAGACATACATGAACAAACTATTGTCATCCTTCACCCCATCTCAAGACGTATTCCATAAGGAAAAAGAGACAAATAAAGTAGCTCTACTTGGTCGTGAACTCCATCAACGACTCCATTTTCTTGAACAATGCTACCAACCTGACTAGATAAAATGTCATTACTATTAGTGATGTCCAGTCTTCAATCGTATACTTTTATCGTCAATAATAATATTATTTTTACCAAATTAGGTAGCGAATACAGTAGGAATAAACCTTATTTCCTACTCAAAATCACGATCTTCTTCGATCGTGATTTCAAAATCTACATTTTAGGATAAAAATAAAATCACAAAGTTAACGAAATATTTTCTTTAATTAAAATGTCATAATGAGAGTTTCCTAAAACGTATGCCACTAGTTGGCGCCACTTAGCCGTAAGGTCCCGCTAAGAAACACAATTATCTAGCCCCAAAGAAAGACTAAGTAAATGTTTTTTTTTTTTTTAATAAAGTTTAAATTTTTTTATGTATTTATTTTTAACTCATACAAAATATTTAAACCAGAAAATATAAACATAGAATTTAGACAGGTTTCTGGACCTGCTCCCGCCCTGGTGATTTCAGAAAACTCTCATTATAACATGTTTTATGGACTTATCATTCCTTAAAGCATACCTAACAATTTTGGTATGATGGCTTCTTTATAATTAAATTAATCAGTCTACACAAGTATCACATGAGCGTCATTATTAAACTAAACTTAATTTACTTGCTGGTTGACATGACATTGGATGATTACCAAATATGGTGGGTAGTACGTCAGAACGTAATCACTTATGCGCGTACCCTTGCCTGAAACAACAGCTTAAAATTGTGCGGAGCATATTTTTGAATACTCTTTAGGGTACCAGTCGTCTGCCTTTTTGATATTTTTGACCCATAATAGCCTTTGTTCAGTGTCCAGTGGAAACCTGTTGGACATTAAAAACATCGATTCATTTTTGAGTTGACTATCAATACATTTATCGATATCACGATCGGTCTCTTAAGTACCACACTATGCGATACAAATGTTTGAATCCCACTATTTATTATTACATTACGAATGTAAATACAAATGGTTTAATCACAAAACTACACATATGTATCCGACAACAAATATTGAATAAGATTTTCAGTTACTTTTACCTTAATAAGGTTCGAAATCTTAAAATTCAAGTCAAAACTAAATTGCCGGTGAAACGTAATGTCTTTATTTTGTTCATTCAGGTAACCCTGGCGGTTTTTACACCCTGGAACCACACAAGTCATCACTTTTATCACATTCCGTGCACTTATCGAACAGAAATAATATATACATGAAAAGCTTTATTTTAATCACTTTTACTATTTGCGGTTTAGGTGCCCTAGTATACCCAAACAAAGATCGTTGACAGGCATTGCCGGCGTCACCCACAGATAAAATAGACTCGGTCTATCAATTTTATATGTCTATGACAAAAACGATGGACGGTCAACCCTTAGGTAGCGCTTTAGTTTTTTTTAACCTTACTTTTGGTGTGCAGTCCGGATCGGAAGTTCTTGGCTACGCACAAGATGCCAATCGCTGACACTCAGTCGCGAACGAAACGCATTTGTCTCTGTCGCACTCATACGAAAGTGTGACAGTGAGAAGAAATTACGATACGCTACTAACCGTGATTTATGAATGAACTTTTGTACAGTTATAGATTAATCCTTATTATTTTTTTCGATAGACTTAACATCATCTAAATAGGGATAATTTCTGAAGTGTCAAATGTTCGTTCTTAGGAATCGACAACAGAACTATAAAAGTCGCAGAAAAGTCCCACAACAATTTCTCAGGATTATGTTGGTGAGCGGACCCTAAGTCTTGCGGGAGCAAGTCACGGCTTAAAGCACGAACGTAGAACTTTAATTTATTATATTATATAATTAGGTTTCGCGAGTACGATATTTTTTTCGTTCATTCTTAGTATTTTTTGAAAACCTTATGGTTTTAAATTTTCTCATTTCCATCTACTTATATATCATTGTTTCCATCTACACGAGATTCAATGGTTGTATAACTAAATCCATAATAAAACTTACCGACTTCCAAAAAAGAGGAGGATCTCAATTTGGCTGATTTTTAGGGTTCCGTAGTAAACAAGGAACCCTTATAGTTTCGCCATGTCCGTCTGTCCGCAGCATAGCCATAGCTCATTTGCCGTTAGTACTAGAATTCTGGAATTTGGACGTATATTGATCATGCCGACAAAATGGTAAAATATAATACAAAAAAAATTCACACCACCTATTCGAATACGGGCCTTTTCTTCCCTGCTGGGAGGGATCAAAGTGGCACTTTTCTGTTCAAGGACTTTCTATTGCCAGCCTGAAAAATTACAATGAAATATGAAAATAAACAGTACGTTCAGAATTGCTAGAGATTTCTTCAGAATCGATTATTTGCATAAATATTAAATATGTGATATATCTTTTATTTTTCTCATAGGTGGTGTGAAAAGCAGTATGTGTTACACGGTATCAAAATTATTTCGTCTTGGGCGTTAACTTGCATCCTTCATTACGCTCAGGATTCAATATGCGCCCACGCCGGAAATATACCATTTTGATTCCTTGTGACACAATCTACTATTTTTCGGGTACCTCCCCTATTCGTAAAGCGGGGATCTTTCCACACGCCTACCGACCGAACGTTTGTATGGTCGCAGTCGTGCATGCTCGTATTGCTCGTAGTCAGTATCCCTGGATACTTGATGAAGGAAAATGTCATGAGGAAACCGGATTACCCAACCCCAATAAGGCATAGCATTCTTTCTTGCTTTGAAGGCCAAGTTAACCCCTCGTGTGTCGCGCATTTTTTTTCTATTACTTTTCTCGTCACTGATCAGTGCTTAGACATACGAAGAGTTAAGGCCGAGCCACACGGAATGCGTGTGTGTGTGGCGTGCGCGTTGTAGCGTATGTAAATGTCATATAACTTGCAGATGGCACACCGTTTCCGTGGCGTGCACTCTCGCGTATCCAGCAAAACGGAGTGCCATCTACTATAAAGGCCCTGCCACGACATTGGTCTAAGGCGACCAGCGGCGAGCGAATCAATGAGTTGGAGCACGATGCCGATATGGGTACTATCCCTCTCGCACGTATGGTTTTACGCTGAACCGGTCGCCTTATGCCGAGGCCACAACATTGGTCTAACGCCGCGGCCACGACATCGGTCTAAGGCCACCGGCTTAGCGGAAAACGTATGGTGCTCCCTTTCGTACCCATATCGGCATCCCGCTCCAACTCATGGATTCACTCGCCGCTGGTCGCCTTAGACTCAATGTCGTGGCCGGGGCATAAGGCGACCGGCTTAGCGGAAAACAATACGTGCGAGAGGGAGTACCCACATCGGCATCCCGCTTCAACTCATGGATTCGCTCGCTGCTGGTCGCCTTAGATCAATGTCGTGGCCGGGCCATTAGACCAATGTCGTGGCTGGGCCATTAGACCAATGTCGTGGCCACGGCAGAACATTTACGCGCACGCGCACGTGCTGCACACGCTTTCGGTGTGGCTTGTCTTTTAAAGGTGGCTGGCTTTAGAATGAACCGGAAGGTACCATGCCAGCAGGTTAAGTTAGCGTTTAGGCCCTGGTTTGACTGGCCGGCGACCGGCGACCGACGCGTCTCCGCCGCCGACGACGTTCGAATGTTTTGTACTACGCGAATATTTGAGTTTGAGGGTGGTTTCTCTGAAACGTCGCCGGCAGCGGGTAGCCGACGGCGTATCAGAGAAACCACCCTCAAACATTCGCGAACACGCCTAACGTGTGGTCGTGTGCGTCCGCTATGATGACGCTGCTCCCATCATCAATCTTCAATAAATGTACGGCTAGGGATACTTCAATCCCTTAGTCGACTCTTACGACAACGGGAGGAGTTGGGGTGGTGACAAATGTAATTTTATTGCCGTCAGCACGCGGCGTTTAGTTTTACGAAAGTCATATGAAAAATATATCAAATACCTACCTAATTCTCAAATAATGTACTTGTGCTTCGTGAATGTGATATATAATTATATAAATTCCTACTCCTACGACAACTGAAAATTCTTCGCGTAGGTATTCCGGGCTCTGAGTATAACCTAACCCAACATTCATGCAATGAATACAATGATGCAACCAACGATCTATTTTTAATTTGTATGCACAAATAGGCATAAGCAAGTTGCAAAAACAGCCCATAAAATCAAGGCTAATATTTCCATTTACGCTTTACGTCCGATAATTCATCGCTAACTACACTATTGTTGTCCATTTTGTCCAAGCATAACATAAACCGGTTATATTGTTATGTCGATTTACTATATTCATTTAATCGTAAAGAAATCAATAACAAATGAGATAGTTATACTAATAGATAATACTCGTATACACGGTGTTTCCTGAAGTCACTTGATAACTTTGCATAGGTATACATATAGGTACATATAAGTCATACTGAGGAACTTTTAGCCCTTAGGTGCATACGGTATCATATATTATATTTCTGAAGAGACTTTTATAAACAGTCGATGCCAATTTAGAACTCTGTTATGACTCTGTTATACAGTTTGACAGTTTCAATGACTTATCTCGACATGTGTTATTTCGGTTGTACTCGTATCACTATTGATACTATATATCGCGAAAAATAAATTTTTTCGTTCATATGTTTTCATACACTGATTTGTTTCCCATGTTAAAAGTTGTTCACTTATTTATACGGTAATACGGTGTATGCTAGGTTATTGTAGTGGCTCATAAACAACGTGTAGAAAGTTATAAACTCATGACTTTTGATAACAAACAGGTACCTTTATGTAATGTAGTTCGTGGCGTGCCTGTTATCGATTCCCCACAAAGTGACAAATATACCATCACAGGAGGCGTGGGAACCGCAAACATTGATACTAACCATAGTTCAATTGATAACGTAACAGGGGCAATAACTTTGAGGACAGAAGGTACTTAGTTCGGAAAAAATACTGGATTGAGTTTGATATTATGAATCGTCTCGGTCAAATGCGTTTATGACAGTTGATCGGAAAATATCATCTGAAGGGTCCACGGAAAAATCACGTCCAGTGCTTTAAAAAATCAGGGCAAATTTACACCATATTCTGTTAAAAGTAAGGTGGTTTTTCCTTCTGTAATTTGAATAGACTAGACATGTTCTTTCCGTGGACCCTTCATCTATGCTTTAAGTATGTGTTTATTTCCTTATTCTTCTTTATTCTTATCAGTAAGACAACTACGCACTACCGCCCTCGTCTCTGCAACGTGTCTAAGTAACACTTGTATAAGAAGTTAGAAGCAACCACGTCCTATGCCCAAAGCCTTAGTTAGTTTAACCGGGCTTTTTCCGCAACTAGGTGGACATCCATCGTGCTATTTTTGCGTGATAGCGAGGTATCCTATTCCAACCATACAAGATCCTCCACTAAATTCAGCATCTGTTTCAGGTTTCTAAATGCCTCCTGTAGTACCTATTTATTTACTTTGGAGTCCATAAGTAGGTAAGGTACATAGAGATCTAGAATGTAAGCAGGTAGAAATATACAGGAGTATTAGGCACTACTTCTACCTGTTTACAGTCTAGAAGAATACGTTTTGTTGTTTCCTCCTCTTCCATTGCAGGGTCTGCACCTAGGGCTGTCCGTTTTGGCCATTATTGTGCAGATGTTTGTTTAGTGTGTTGTGTCCAGTGATCAGAAGTGTTATTCACTAAGGAAACCGCCTTGCTAACAGCGCTGTGTCATCGCTGCGGCAGCGTCGAGCATATAAATGGTATTCACTAAAGGTGCGTTAAAACCAAAAGAACTTCGCTGTTTTAGCGCCCGTTCTATGAAATCAACCAATCACGTTTTGTTTACCGATCGAATTTCGTATAGTGGGAGGTTAGAACTGCGAATGCTCTTTTAGTTTAACCGCACCTTAATGCACTTTAAACGACACTGGCGCTCGGCGACGAATGCGGCGTGAGCTGGAACTACACTGCGTCGAGAGTTACCGCCTACAGTTCGACGACGAGTGAATACCGTTTTTCGCAGCGCTGCGCTCTACGTCGAAGTGAAGGCTGTCTCGTCGTCGAGCTCTTTGACGAACGCAGCGTCGAATGTGTGAATAAGAGAATAGCATAGCAGTCCTACTATTTTCCTCAGTTTGTGTCTGGGGGTTCGTACTTAGTAGGGTTTTCTTTGGTTTGTCTGCAAGTGTCCAGGCCGTAGTATTTAGCGTGGAGATGTCCTAAGCCCTATGCGAGATTATGTGTCGCAATTGTAGATGCTGTCACCCCCCTTGAAACAGGAAACACCAACATTCATCACCTGAGTGCTCCCATCTGCTTGACCTATCCTAATTAAGTGTAATCGACACTGAATGCAACGTGTCGTATGACCTCACGAACGGCCCCCAAGATGCGACGCGTCTGGCATGTATGTGATTGGATGTCATAAGGTAGTAATATTACTTTATATGTATATTCTGTGGTAATATTCATTTGTCAAATACATAATCACAGGCATCAAATACGACGGGTAGCTTAGGTTGATTTTCATATGCCTATGATATTTCATGGGCTATCAGGCCATAATTCCGTAAATATAACAGATATCAGAAAACTTCCAACTGATATCGAAAGTACGTTACCCAACGAGTAAAATTACACTAATAACTTTTTCTAAATAGATGAAGTAATATTAAAAATACTAACTTAAAACGCTCCCATACATTTAGTAAAAGAGAGAGAAAGTCGGGTGTCATAAGAGATAAAACTGTTAGAGATTCGTTATTTGTACGAATACATTGTAATAAAATAATATTACTACCGTTTATGAAATAATTAATCTAACATTTATTATAAATATTAGATGTCATATACCAAAGAAAAAGACCAAGATCACCTATGTCCGCAATATGTTCTAACATTTACATATTCTTAAATAAAAAAATATTCGTATTAAATAGTCCGTAGTCTTAAATAGTCTTTGAATGAACGGTTACGTACTAAATGTATGGTATGTATGGTTTGAGGTTAATATTTGAGATATTTCTGATTTTATTTCAAAAAAATTATTATTGTAATTTTACTCATTGGGTAACGTACTTTTGACATTAGTTGGAAGTTTTCTAATATATGTCATATTTACGGAATTATAGTCTGGCTGGCCACACTTAACGATTACACCCTGTATATTAGGTTCATATCTCCCCTGCGGACATACCAAAAGTTAAGAGGTATAAATTATTATTGCCTAATTATCTAATACCATAGAATAATACATTAGTCCACTAGCTGACTGTAGGTACGATACTTATTATAGATTAATCTGTCAGAATTATATCGACGGTTAAGGCTCTCATCTCATCAAATCAACATTCCGTCCAAAGAGAATAAAATCACTAGATTCCGTCAACATAAAGCATACATTTTTTCGACCGCACGATTGATTTGCCTATTGATCGTCCTCAAAACTCGGTGAAATAAATTGAAAGTAAGTTATGTAAGCTAGTATTGCAGATTAAATAATAATCAGCTACATATCGTGATATCAATTATCAATAATGTTAAAGCCTTTTGACACGATACGATACGATAGCGGGACGGTTTTATATGCGAATGGGATAGTTTTTGATTTAGTATGGATATTTTATAGAACTCTACTGAGTAATGCTTATCTGTTCTGTTGCTCAATTGTATAAAGTGTCTTTTAAGGATAAGACAATGTTCAAACAGTTTTCGTTTTAGTTTCAATCGTATCGAGTAAAAAAGATTAGCGAAGTTTATTTGGATTATAATATCGATCGAAAATTAGGCTTATTTCCACAGGGGACCAAATCTCTGTGTATGATCTTCAGCCAATCAATTGGAATGGAACCTTAGGCCCTGTAATCGGCGTTAGAAACGAACAAAAGATGCTCCCATGTAAAAGAGATGCTCGTGAATGAGAGAGCGATCGATTACAATTCATCGCTCAGGAACATTGTTTTACAAAGGCATGGCATTTTAATGCTGAATTCCTGAGCATATATAGAGTATTTAATGTTACAAAAAAATTCCTGGATTCGGCTTGGTTCCAGAGATAACTAACCTTTTTTCGAAATAAGTTTTTCGACGTACCTAACATAGAGTATATTGAATAATAGTGTATAGAGTTATCAGTCAAGGTTTTTGCAATGAAAAAACAAAACCAGATCACATCAAGTGTGAACTTGCCACGCATTTCTCATTTGGAATCAGCTGAAGAAGTTCACACATTATGTGACCTAGTTCTGTTCGCCCGAACTAGGATCGAGAAACAATAAAACAAAAAAAATGTGTCACTTTCAAGTTTTATTTTTACACTAGCCTTATCCATAAAGTTTTTAGGTACTAACTTATTAAGCATCTGTATCATATATTATTTGCTATCAGTTTGATGGAAGTTGAATTAAAAAAACAGTAGCCGCATTGCACAGTTTTCTAATGTCGGCAAACGGAGCTCGTGGTACATTTCCATCTTGAAACGGTTTTTGCGAATGGCTTCCAATTTGCATATATATGCGTTTTGAGTAACATTAAAATGCTCACGCATTTTACCACAATTAGGCAAACAACACATTTAACCGCATCGCACCATTTTTACAAAAATCCAATCCATGTACAGTACATACATCGTTAGCACAATCGTTGTATGAAATCACTAAAATAATATCGTTTCGATGCACTTCAAGAATCGAAGACAACCAAAGCGAAAATTTAATTATGGCCGACCTTGCAAAAACATTCCGTTCATTCAATATATTTTTTAAATGCATCTAAAATATTTGTAGCTAAAGAATTCAAATTGGACAAAAGTAAAAATACAAGTATAGCTAAATTAATATTACATTTCTCTATGTATGAAACAAAAATATTTTGAGAGCCAAGTAATGAAAAAAAACGAATACTTTGTCATTTCTTTCGTTTTGTTAACTGCGCGTAACGGAAAAGAAAACAGATAACACAAGATCTTGAAATTGATATCAACGCCCTCTAACGTTGATTTCTGGAAGCATATCCGATGACGTCATGAGTACATCAAATTCACTACTTCAACTAAGTGAAAACACCGTGGTACCTAACTCGTCATAAAACTTATTTTTATTACAATGCTACCACAATGTGTTCTAATAGGTATTACCACACCTTTTGCCTGACAAATTGACAATCAGAAAATAAGAACAGTTTTGACGAAAAAACCTGTCCCTAATAAAAAGTACCTACTTATTTTAAAAAATAATTTTAACAAATTGTTGTTATAATAAAAAGTATTAGAAATGTTAAAAAGTATTCAAAGAGTCTAAAAATAAAAAAGAAAAAAGTTTTTTTTTTGTGGAATTTGTCATTATATCTACTAATATTTTTTGTTTATTTTGATGTCTAGAATGCATAGTTAAAATCTTTCTCAATGCTCGCGAGCACCGTGTATAGTATTATAGGTTTTACCCATAAGCCTGGAAGAGATTCACTGGTTCATTCCAAAATGAAAACCATGTAGAGTCGTTTAGGAATGAGAAAATATTTGTAAAAGATAACTTTAGAGCCCGTTTCGTCATCCCCGAATGAATTATGTCATGTTGTCATGTAAATGTTAGCTGTTCTTTTCTTTATATGCCTTGGGAAAAGGATAGTGATCATTTTATCTGACGGATACATTTATCATGCAGGCTTAGCACAGGATTAGTGCGACAATATGTCGCCGCAAGCGAGACTATTCATCCCTCTTTTGTTCATATAGTTAGTAAAAGATGGAAAATGTATCTCGCGGCGACATACTGACATATCTTTGTAATGGGTGTGTAATTGTAATGGGTCTATTGCCTGAATAAAGAAATATTAAAAAAAAAAAGAAAAAACATGTGCTAAGTATACAGGGATTGAGAAACGTGCCGTTAGGTAACTCATTATTTGCTCGTACTTTGTAAATAACCGAGCCCTACGAGTAGGTATATTATAAAATGTATGATCAGATAAATATCCCGTTCCCGTGTCGTATGAAGCCACTTCCTTTTCAGTATGCACAACAACACATTCTGCTTGTAGAAGCAAAACGCACTAAACTATTTAAAAATCCACTCGTATTCAACCTTACTGTCATACAATTTAAGTTTACATTTATAATAGACAGGTATTCTGTACTTATTGCCTTTTGGTTTTCACCGTTGGCTGTGATTGCGGTGCGCGTACGTCGCAGAAATTCGTTCAATGAAGAACGTTATTCCCACCCCTTACTTCACATGTGACGAACCCATGAACTGGAATTATGTTTAACATACCTACTTTAAAACTCGTATTTGTCGTATTGTCGTACCTTTATTTGGTAGAAGATTGATGATGGGCAACAGCGTCATCATAGTGGACACTACATAACTGCGATCACTATTCCGCTTGCCCAGCGTGGCGATTATGGGCATTTTTTTTTCATACAGCTTCCTCATTTCTTCAGTCAATGCTAGATGGTCGGCGATTTCCAATTTTGTCCGAATAATGAAATCCCCAGTAACTCAACATTGTTCTGAAAATAAAAGAATGCCGATTTTTCTGAGACGAGCGCTAGCTAAGCGAGGGCAATGAGTTTCCGTGACAGGAATTCCATAATCAATGTATTCGTAAACTGTCATTTTGTAATTTGTTACATCAAATTTCGGGAGAAAAGATGACTATCGTGCGTACATTTCTTTGCAGGTATACGTCAACTATGAAGGCCGAAAGTAATTTATTGTGATATGTATGGTGACACTTGAATAATCAAAATTAGCATAACAATTTCATACAGCGGGAAAATAACACTGAAAATCGAATCAGGCCTACCACTGCGGAATGCGTAAATTTCGAGGGTCGTAGACTCGTAGATAGGGTACCTATTTTCGTTTCCTTTCATATCTGCCGGAGTTATTCCGCTTACAAGGCCTCGCCAACCTTAGTGTACTAGTTTATTACGTCCTAAACTAACACCCTGTATATTTTTATATTTTAACCGTAATGATAATACCTGTATGCTATCCGTCCCTCTTTTGTTAATATAGCTAGTAAAAGACGGGAGATCTATCTCGCGGCGACATACTGTCGCACCAATCATGTGCTAAGCCTACTGGTAATTACAGTTTTATTTATTTACGTTCTGTGAACTTGCAATGGCTGTCTTAGCGTAATTTTACAAGCAGATATTTACGTCAGTCGCCGATCCGATGAAGCAGAAAGATCTTCCGGTTCCGCGCAATTGAGACTCACCATTTTTTCTATTTCCGCATGGATTTGCAAATTAGATAAGAATTTAATTATAAATAAGGTAAATTACCGATTTTCTAAATATTTATCGTTAACGGATCTTGGCTGTGATGCTGGAATTTATTTTACAATGCTCAGAAAGTGCGCTTTTTAAAGGTACCTAAACTAATTCAGAGTAGGTGGCACTTATTTTAATGACAACGGGACTTAATCACGTATATTTACTTACATTTGATATTACCTACCCTGAAGGTGACACTTTTCTGTACCCGTGTGGGAATGAATTTTTATACTAAATACTTTTTTGCACGGTCTAATAGTTAGTACACTTGACACTACCTTACCAATCATGAATTTGATGTGACTTAATAGCTTCCCATTTGCACGCTTCATTCCTCTTAAGGTGCGTGCAGACCAAAAGAGCATTCGCTGTTCCCCTACTCTACGAAATTCGATCGTTACGCAAAACGTGATTCGTTGATTTTGTAGAGTCCCCACTCTACAAAATCAACGAATCACGTTTTGCGTAACGATCGAATTTCGTAGAGTAGGGGAACAGCGAATGCTCTTTTGGTCTGCACGCACCTTTACCATCGATAACATGGTTCACCGTCCCTACCTGTCAGGTGAAGCTTAGACATATCATAGCGTAGTTTAGGCCAGTCATAGTCATCATGGAACACACACGTGAAAAAATAAGTATAGGTACATGTAATAGGTAGGTATATGTATAAAATGGGTCCATATTGGCTCACATAATTTTACTTGTCATATTATTTTTCATACTAACGTTTTTTTATCATAATAATCATTTGTCATAATTTTTTTGCCTACAAATTTGTTGTGTATAAATTTGTATTATCAACATCATTGCTCATAATTATCTGTAGTCAGATTTTTAAACGACATAATGTCATTTCTAACTATTCATCATGACTCATAATGATTTTTATAATAAACTTATTAATCATAAACTTATATTGTATACGTATTTGAAAGCATAAGATTCCCAAGATATTGGCTCCTAAGTAAAATTACGTGTGTGTTACGTGTGTTGTTGTGTGAAATATTTTTTTTTCATTTGTGGTCGAATATCGCGGCCATTTTTGACTTTGGGGAAAAGTTTTCAGGGTTGCAACAAAAAAAATAACCTCGAAGACTAAGGCGGGAGCAAAGCTCCCGCCTTAGTCTTCTAACCTAACCTATCCGAGTCGGATCTGCCCTGGAAGGTTTTGTTCGCTCGCTTCGCTCGCTCACTGCAGATTTTGGTCAACATTACGATGAATGTTGTGTTTCCATTTGATGTCGAATACCTCGGCCATTTTTGATTTTGGGTAAAAGTTTTCTGGGTTGCAAAAAAAAATAACCTCGAAGACTAAGGTAGTCTTCTAACCTAACCTATCCGAGTCGGATCTGCCCTGGAAGGTTTTGTTCGCTCGCTTCGCTCGCTCACTGCAGATTTATTCCCCATTCATTAGTAATTTTGACCAAAACCAAATTTTATTGAGGAGCCAATATCTTGGTAATTATCAAGTTTTAAGAAAATTTGTCCATAAAAAACATGCTTATTTTAGCGTCCTCTATACGTGTCATAATGACACCACCCCCATCAAAGTTTTTCTAAGTCCCGCGCCCCCTTTGTTTATGAACAAAACCAGGTAAAGTTTAAAATAAATATTATAAGTATATTTGTTTGCTGGGAATCGTTATGTTAAAAATTAAATATGATATAAAATTTTATTATATAAAATAGTTACTTAAAACAAAAATATGAAAATTAACATTAGTATTACAGACATTTATTACGATAGACATTATGAACATGAATAATTCGGTGTTACGATAGTTATGCGCAAAGACAAGTTATAAGTAATGATCATTATGATATAAAATTATATAACAAACATTTTCGGACTTCCAATAATCGAAGTCGCAATTTTATGTGAACTTTGGCGCACCCGTATAAAATGCGAGAAATTGTCATGTCGAAAGGTTACACAACGAATTTTTCAATGATAAAAACTTAAAATAGAGTCGAATAATATTTTAAAAATCATACTACAGAAAAAGGAACTACCTAAAATCAATGAAAGAAAGAAAGAAAGAAAAGAAAGAAAAAACATTTATTTGTGACACAAATATACACATTAACAAAATGAACACGAATATAAAAAAAATTATTATAAAAAAATAGTGCCACAAAATGGTCTCCAATTCAGCATATTGCTGGCCTACATTAGGACTAAGAACGAACATTTGACAGTTTAGAAATCTCTCATATATACCCCAACTGTTAAAAGATCGTTCTTAGATCTAGTGGGCTATAGACGAAAATTACTATTTCCAAAAAATAAGCGCCTGTTACAAAACCACGAGCAATTGTACAATAAAAGAATTGCCATCGAAATAAAACAGGCTCATTAAATACATTGTGCGCAATGCGCAATGCGCATGAAAACTTACCATCGCTAAAGCAAAGCTACCATCGCTGTTACTTTAATAACCACCGAACGTGACCATCAAAAAACGTTGACGTGGCGTAACGTTGTGCAAAATTTGTTCTGGTATCATACTCATATTTTATTTATTGTAAATAGATTTACATGGCTACGTATCAGTATCACACAGTGAAATAGACACTTCCTTAATGCAAAATAACGTTACATCATATATACCTATAATTCACTACCCCAATATACACGGTTCTATATGAAATTTTAAGGATAATTAAATTTGAACTAAGCTTCAGTGTTTCCATGGTCAAGTTGATAAAAGTGCTACATAGAACTTTGTACTATTGGGGCAACGAATTATTGAATTTAAACTTTCGTGAGACATAATAACTATTAAGTACCTACTATTAGCAACGAATTATGTTCGTTTCGTAATGTTATGTCCTCTTCTATATATTATACAGGGTTGTACGGAACGACGGGCCTTCCCACTATCGACCGATTCTACCAACCATTACCTTACCTTTCAGTAGGTATATATATAGTACCTGCATCGAAATATCTTAAAAAAATGTTAAACTTCATACCAAGTGAGTTTAATAGTATGGAAAGTAAATCCATGTACGTTTTAGATGTTGGTACCATACTGAAAGTTCATAGTAATGTTTGATAGACTCGGTCAGTAACGGGAAGAATCATCGTTCCGTCACCGAGGGCAAAAATACCTACAAAGAAGCTACAAAGCCACAGATAATCAATTAATCATAAACTCGATTACTCTTACCCAATTAACTCGGTCAAAAACGAAACAAATAAAACGCCTCATTTCCATTCGGTCACCCTATAACCTCGTCTGATACGAACTAGGCGTTAGTCCAGATACCTACTTGTGAGATGACACAGCCCACATACGTGACCGCGATCCCCGTGACATTGACCGAAGGCCGCATTCGACTGCCTCAACACACATTGCTTGGGTTGAGGTCATGGTCATGGTACGCGGTCAAAATGTATGAATACATTTGGTTGCCATGGGGATGGGGTTAGGAAAATGTGTTTGAACTTTATTTATTTTATTTATTTATTATTTATTTTACCTAAATGTGTTATAGAGATGGCCCATTTATGTAGCAGAATTTTATACTACGAACAAATAAAACATGGTAGCCGCACGCCACGCCATATGAAATTGCCTTTCAAAAACGGTCCTGAATTTTAGTTGACAAAGTGGCTCTTCAATGCAGAGCGGTTACTAGGTACTTTAATCACTTATCCCATTACCCATTATTCCCAAATAATTAAATTTTGTACCTATACAATTCTGTTAATTTATTCTAAACTTTAATTGAAAGCTTGCCTTAAAGTCTGTAATACAAGGTGATTGGTAGTCGGATGCAAAGCTTTAAGTTGAAGTAAGTATAGACCATTTAAGCCATTGTTGTCTTGCTGAATTGCTAATTTTTTACCAAGTTAAGCGATGAACGTAGTATTTTTTATTTTATTTCATTAAAGTAACCAGTAAACGGTCTAAGAAAACATAATAAAAGCTTCCGTTTTATAAAAGTTTTTTACAGAATTTTGAAGTTCATGATCCAAAATGGAAAATGATAAAATACCATTTTTAACATTATTAAAAAAAACGAAGTGTGATTTTTTTGTTCGTATATTGTTAAAAATTGGTAGAGTCAATGATGCTGAGCAAGTTCCACTACATTTATCGAAATGTCCCAGCATCATTGACTCTACATCTACATCATCAGCCTATTTCAGTCCACTGCTGGACGTAGGCATCTCCTATCAAACTATGCGTATAGACGCATTTGGAGGTAAATGCCTGTTAGCGACACGACGTCGCGACCAATGAACGCCTAGGAATAAGATAAATCATGTAAATAAATGATCCTCACGTAATTAAGTTAGATATAAGTGATCAGTAATGTATAAGCAATTTCATGAACGTAAAATGTATGAACAGAACCTAGAAGTCGCCTATTGGTTGATATTAATCGCCTGAACTTAGCGTATAAGATTTAAAATGTCGCATTTTGTACTATGTATGAACCATTTGATACCTCGCCAGAACTTAATTAACGTAAGAAATGTAACTGTATAACCCGTTAAATATAGGTCAGTTACCTATTCAAATGATACAATGGACCCCTGGGTCAATAACCCAACGCAATGTTTAAAATAAAGGTTTTAACCCAAAACATTGCAGGTAAACCGAGAACAATAGAGAGATCCGAGCGTCTATTGTTTAGAATTAGAGGTGTGCGCCGGCATAGAAATCACCGGCGGCGGCGCGCCGCAAAATTTTGCCGGCGTGGCGGCGCCACGCCGGCGTCAAGGTCATTGTTCACCTGTACATACAGGTGTATGAGAGTCGTATGGATTCGAGGTATTAAAAACCTAGATATAGTTTAGGACAAGTTTATTATTTAAAAAATAAACACAAATCAAAGTTATAGATTGTATTTCATGCGGCAATTGTCATAATTATCGTGTACGAAAATTATTTTATTAACTCGCACTGGATTGAGTCGTCACATTTTGTCTACACATCTACAGATTCCCAATACTACAGATTACCAATTTACACATTCCCAATTGTACAGATTCCCAATACTACAGATAAGAGATAATACTACAGATATTGTCAATACTATGCATCATCATCAGCCAATTGACGTCCACTGCTGGACATAGGCCTCCCCAAGAGAGTTCCACAAAGATCGGTCGTGAGCTGTCCGCATCCATTGGACACCCGCAACCTTTACCAGGTCGTCGCTCCATCTTGTGGGGGGCCTTCCCACGCTGCGCCGTCCAGTGCGTGGTCGCCACTCGAGAACACGCCGACTCCACCGGTCATCGGTCCTCCGGGCAATATGGCCAGCCCACTGCCACTTCATCCTGGCGATTCTGCGGATCTCGTCATTCCTGATGCGATCTCGCAGAGAAACCCCGAGCATTGCCCTCTCCATCGCTCGTTGAGTAACTCTGAGCCTCCTAATGAGTCCCATAGTGAACGACCACGTTTCAGATCCGTAAGTAATCACTGGCAACACACACTGGTCGAAGACTTTCGACTTGAGACACTACGGTATATTGGACGAGAAGATATTGCGTAGTCTCCCGAACGCCACCCAACCCAGTCTGGTTCGACGATTGATCTCCTTCTCGAAGTTGGATTTACCCAGCTGGACTGTTTGTCCCAGGTATACATATTCGTCAACAACTTCGAGTGTAGAGTTTCTAACTTTCACTGGAGTTGGTATTCACATGGACGTTCGACATGATCTTCGTTTTGTCCATGTTCATCTTAAGACCAACATCTTCAGAGACTCTACTGAGATCATCGAGTATAGTACTTAAGTCCTCCATGGTCTCAGCCATGACTACTATATAATACAATACTATGCATTCCCGATTATATACATTCCCAATAACCAATAATACAGATTTCGAATGCTAAAAATACCCAACAACCCAACAGTACAGATTCCCAATACTACAAGTTCCCAATACGAATTTTCAATAGGTACTGCAGATTTAAAATACCTACTACAGATAGGAAGCTGCAGTTGTCTATTTGTAAGCGGTGCAATTTTTCCTCTAAAAATATCTTATTCAAGAATCACAAAAATCGTCCATGGCAAACACTTAAATTAATAGAATCCGTTAATAGACAGTCATTAAACCTCCTATGGTGGCCTAACGTAGATAACGAAAAAACATCCATCATCATCATCAGCCTGTCGCAGTCCTCTGCTGGACATACGCCTTCCCAACTTCACGCCACAATTTTCGATCTTTGGCTGCTCGCATCCAGCTCCTGCCAGCCATCCTTCGTAAATCGTCGCTCCACCTTGCCTGAGGATGACACTACGCTTGCCGAGACGCGGTCTCCACTCAAGAACTCGAATCATTTACCCCAACAGTTGTCGGTTCTACGGCTAATATGGCCAGCCCACTGCCACTTCAGCTTGCTAAAACGGTGGGCTATGTACGATCACTTTGGTTCTCTGCCAGATACCCTCATTTCTGATTCGATCTCGCAAAGAGACGCCGAGTTATCATAGCTCGCTGAGCGACCTTGAAATCGTGGACCGGCCGTACCATCAGTGTCCAATTTTTGTCTTCAGACACTGTGGGATCGACGACGTGAAGAATATAATATAATGAAAGAACACAAAGCTAATAATACCTACGATAATAAGCCTAAAAGCGGTTCAATAAGACCTACGTTACGACTTACGAGCAAGTGTGTTGAAAAAAGCATTACAGTTGGGAATCAGTAGGCATGAAATCTAGAGAATATGGAATCTGTAGACATAGGAATTTGTAGGCATGGTAATCTGTAGAGTTAGGAATCAGTAATATTGAAATTCTGTAGACGTGGGAAACCGTAATATGGGAATATTAAAGTATTGGGATTCTGTAGGTTTGTAAATCTGTAGTATTGGGAATGTGTAGACTTGGAATTCTGTAAAATAAATCTGTACAATTGGGAACGATTCTGCCAGAGTATAGTGTGTTTTTTTCGTAGGTACGTATCAATCTCCTTTAGGCCTGAAAATCTGCAATCCAGAAGTGCTGCGCATACAATCTTTTCGGTCAGAGGGAACCGCTTGTCGATATTTGCAAGCATATTATTGTTTAATGTCAATTTGATCAGCGTGGCGCGTAATTTAAATGATTTTATTCCGCAATTTTTTTGTCGCGGCGTGAATTTTGAAATCCTCGGCGGCGGCGGCGACGTGGGTCCCGCGGCGCGGCGCCGCCGCGCCGGCGTGGCGCACACCTCTATTTAGAATGTAAACAACTCCGCATGTGTTTTTATTGTAAACGTTGGATAACCACGTGTAGTATTTATTTACAAACAATGATTGTAAACATTACGGCATGGATTGATTAAAATTAGGTAAATGTATTTAGAACTTAGCGAAAGTAGGCTAGTATAAATCGAACAATGTGAAGTCCACCAATCAACGCGCAGTATTTTCGAACCAGTAGAATTAGTGAACGGAACAGACTTAGATTTCATGAAACAGAAATACGCTGCCTTTTGATTGGTCGACATGTTTTTATGATTGGCTGAAAATCACAGCCAGTGATGTATATATACGCGACGCGTTTTGTATGGAGCAGTGTCAAGCTGACCTCCACCAAGAGAGGAACAATAAAAGGAAGAAAAATGGATCCTGCCTATTAATCGGAAAAAGCCCTCCTGCCGCTCCAGCCCTCCTCATCAGTAGATCCGGCCCACGTGTATCCGAGCTCTGCCAACTGGAGCTGCCGACAGGCAATGCTGGGTACGCTGTACTCAACATTTTTGGTCCTTCGAGCGTCGGATAGCGAACCAGTCCGAACCTTCGCGAGCAACGTCAACTACTTCGGACCGAACTACGGATGGTTGACTCAGCGGATACACGCAGCGACCGATCTACTGAAACTCCGCATCGTGTTCCCGGACCCCTCAGACTGAACCTGAGACATCGACTGCGTGCACGAACCCGGAACCTGAGCACCGCAGCGATGACGGGAAGAAGAATCACGACGAGATCAATGTCGTCGATTCACGACGATGAAGAACGAAGACGCTTTCTAGCGGCTGGAGCGGAGGCCGCCGAAATGAAGCGAGCCAGAGCCTCGCGCACCGAGGACGAACTCAGTAACACTGACACCAGTGAGGCCGGCGACGCACGTGGGCATATGGAGGGGAGCGAGCCATTAGCCCCGCCCACATCGCAACCGGCCGACGGGGGAACGCTTACACTCGAGCGAGCGCTAGATCATGCGCGCACAGTTAGTCGCTCGGCGCCCACGGCGCTGGACACACGTGCCGCAAGCGCTATAGCGCCAACGAGCGCGCCGAACGACGACTCCGTACGAACTTATACGGAGCGGGAACTTCGCGAGGATGATCGAACGAGACAAGTATCCTTCGCACCACGCCGAACAATAGAACCATGGAACAAAGGCATTGAACTTATGCAACAATTACGGGGAAAACAAAGAAGACTTCTAAGCGAAGCGGAAGCATTGAACAAAAAACTCGAAGCGTTGCGGCTGGGGATCGAGGCCGCGGAACCTGAGGCGCTTACGAGGAATTATGAACCAGAAGATTGGGCGTACGAGACACGCGAGCCGGCATCGAAACGTCGAGCACCGAACCTTGAACCACGCTCGATGTTCGAGACTCCGAGAACGAGGAGGCCTGCTGAGCGATCGCCGAGCCCCGAACTAGAGAGGACCCGCGAACGGAAAAGGTCCCTCTCGCCTGAACCCGAGCGAGCCTATGAACGTGAAAGGCCGTTCACCCCCGAACCGAAGACCTCCGCGAGAAGGAGGCAACAGTACTCGCGTTCGCCGAGTCCGGATGCGAGAACTCCAAGAACGCACATCTCGACACAGGAGAGCATCGCCGCCAGTATGTTCGAGATATTTGAAAAAATGCAGAGGGCTGCGAGACCTGCACCAAAAGAAATATACGAATTACCTGCTTTCTATGGTAATGTCAGCGAGTGGCGCAGTTTTTATAACACATACAACGAGACAGCGACAAGATACAAGTTTACCGAGTACGAGAACGTGGCGAGACTGCGAGTGGCGCTGAAAGGAGAAGCCAAGGCTTGCGTCCAGCACGTCCTGGCTACAGCTACTCGTCCAGACCTCATCATGCGCATATTGAAGAAACAGTACGGACGGAGCGAAGTACTACTCGACCAAGCACTAGAAGACCTACGTCGGCTGCCTACCGTCGGGCCGACAGCGCATGACCTAAATAACTTCGCTATCAAGATCGCAAACATAGTATCTACAGTAATGGATATCGACCGCCGTCACTACGCTGATAATCCTATGTTAATAAGGGAAATCACCGACCGCCTGAGCCCCCATCTACGAAGCCGATGGTGTGACTACGCCCGCGCACACCGCTACTCAGACGAAGCTGAAATAATCCAGCTGTCGGACTTCCTGATGTACGAGAGCGAGCAGGAAATGAAATACTCGCACGCCAGAGCCCCTCTAACATCGCGACGGACTGCTACCGCGACATCGAACGCCGTGTCAGCGCAGGCGCGGTATGAGCGCAACACGAACCGACCGGTTGCCCGCCCTGCTCTGTCCCAGTCGCGCTCGTCGCAGCCGCTGCCTTCGAAAGTGGTATACACCACGAACGCCACTACGAAGAACCCGCGCGCAATCTGCTTATATTGCGGAGGAACCCATGGAACGACAGATTGCCGCAAATTAGCTGCCCAACCCGTCGGAGCGAGATGGGACTGGGCGCGACTGAACAGGGTGTGTTTTCGCTGCCTCAACGACAAACATCAGCGCCAGTACTGCCGAGCGAAGAGATGCGACGTACCAGGCTGTCCGCATCCCCATCATCGCTTGCTACACGCGGATAAGCAAGAAATACAGACTGAAGCCGCAGTACATCTAACTACGACCGCGCCGGTGTACTCTATAGGAGAGAGGACAGGCCACGCCCCCACCACGCGCGCGCCGCGCGCCACGCAGGCCGAGATAACACATGCACCGAACGAGCAGAATGATCCAGATACCGCTCGCATATACGTTACCTCGGGGATCGAACCTGCTAATGTGCTACTCAAAGTACTGCCCGTCACCGTGAGCGGCCCGGGCGGAGAAGCACACATCTTCGCGATGTTGGACGACGCCTCGACACTGAGCCTTATCGAGGAGGACATCGCCGAACAGATCGGATTGTCTGGCCCTGTTTCACCGCTATGCGTGCGCGGTATAGGCGATATCGCGCACCGAACGAACACAGCTACCGTTAAGGCGAAGATACGGTCAGCACGAGGCGGGACAGGCTACGACATCACGCTGCGAACCGTACGCGGAATCGGACTACGCAGCCAGATCATAAACAAAGCCGATATGATCAAGTACGAACATCTCAAGGACCTCGCCGATGAATGCTACACTACGGGAGTACCGCAAATGCTCATCGGAGGCGACCACTGGCAGCTATGCATACCGCACGAGATAAGGATGGCAGGCGAACTCGATCCCGCCGCCATACGCTGCCGCTTGGGATGGTGTTTCTTCGGATTCCGGCCGAAGATAATCAGAACGAACGAGCAAGTTGTACTGCATTGTCGCGTAGAACAAGATCAGGAACTCGATGAACAATTAAAGAAACACTGGGCGATAGAAGCTTTGGGAGTTTCGAGCAAAGACAACGTCAAGCCCGCGGATCAACGAGCTGTCGACCTTTTCAATTCGAGCGTCGTGAAACATGAAGATCATTATGAAGTTGGACAGCTGTGGGCTACAGATGACGTCAAACTACCGGCCAGCTACACTACGGCGCATTCGCGGTTATTGAACCTTGAATCGCGAATGAGACGCGACCCGAAGTTCGCCGAAGATTACTGCAAGCAAATAAGAGCTTTAATCGAAAAGGGTTACGCCGTACGTTTGAACGAGCCGCCGGTCAGCGATCTTACCTTTTATCTACCGCATTTTCCTGTAGTTAACCTACAGAAGCAAAAAATGCGTGCTGTCTTCGATGCTGCGACAAAATGTCAAGGGTTTTGTCTCAACGACTTCATTCTCTGCGGTCCAGACCTTCTTCAGAGCCTGCTGGGAATATTGCTGCGCTTCAGAGAGAATCCATTCGCCGTGACAGCGGACATTCAAGATATGTTCATGCGAATACATCTGAAGCACGAAGATCAAGCCAGCCAGCTATTCCTATGGAGGAATAACGAACGAGACCGCACGCCGCACATCTACAAGTTAACACGAGTGCTGTTCGGATGCGTGAGCAGCCCATGTTTAGCACATCTTGTACGCAACAAGAACGCCGAAGACAACCGAACGAGATACCCCGAGGCAGTCTATGATATCAAGAACAACCACTACATGGACGACTACGTGGCTAGCTATGAAACCGAGGAGGACTTGCATCGAATCGTTAAGCAAGTACGCGAGTCACACGCCGAGGGAGGATTCAACCTGCGAGGCTTCGCTAGCAACAATCGTCAATTGATCGAAGAACTACCGAACGAACTGCGATCAAGCGAACCTACGACGATGCTAGGCGAAAAATCTCAGAAGGTGCTAGGCATGGTGTGGGACCCTAGCACAGACACGCTTAGCTTTAACACGAAGCTACTACGCGTGCCAGAGAACATCAAGAACTGCGATCGAGCGCCAACGAAGAGACAAGTCCTATCTACAGTTATGTCTGTCTACGACCCGCTAGGACTCATCGCGCAGTATGTGATCAGCGCTAAGATCTTGCTACAGCGTGTCTGGGCGAAGGGCACGCACTGGGATCAAGAATTGGAACGAGAAGACACCGAAGCATTTTTTCAGTGGCTGAAAGCCCTGAAATACATCGCCGAACTAAGAATACCTCGTCAGTACGACTCGCCGAGGGATCCGACACGTCGAACGCTGCACGTTTTCTCCGACGCAAGTACCGAAGCCTACTGCGCCGTGGCCTACTGGCGCACTGAAGTCGGAAACGACGTGCACGTCAGCTTAGCCGCAAGTCGAACGCGAGTCGCACCATTAAAGATATTATCGGTGCCAAGAATGGAGCTGAGCGCTGCTTTGATCGCCGCGCGCCTCGCTCAAACTATCCTGAAAGAACAGCGCTACACTGCAGATGACATCACATACTGGACGGATTCAAAAACTACGTTGTCATGGCTACGGGATGACGCACGACAATATCGACC
Source organism: Thaumatotibia leucotreta (assembly GCA_025490895.1). Classification (NCBI taxonomy): domain Eukaryota; kingdom Metazoa; phylum Arthropoda; class Insecta; order Lepidoptera; family Tortricidae; genus Thaumatotibia; species Thaumatotibia leucotreta. The sequence goes on from JALPQI010003067.1 coordinate 58,887, forward strand.
GTTTGTCAGTCACCGCATAGCCGAGATCGCCGAACTTACAAGCCGACAATCGTGGAGATGGTTGCCGACTAATTTCAACGTGGCGGACGATGGAACGCGCTGTAAACCGAGCCAGCGCATCACCATCGACGATCGGTGGTACCAAGGACCGGCATTTCTGCGGTTACCCGAACGAGATTGGCCACAGAACCCGAACGACGTCACCGCTACTGAAAGAGAGAACCTACCGGAACGCAAGAACATCAAGACCGCTATGACTCATGCTACACGAACAGAACGAGACCCAGCATCAGTATTACCAGACATCAACCGCTTCAGCAGTTACGAACGCCTCATTAATAGCACAGCCTATGTGTTGCTATTTATAGAAAAGCTGCGAAGTCGCGACCGAACGAAGAAATTAGAACTTGCACACATACATCGAGCGGAACATATGTGGCAACAAAATAGTCAACGTCGAAGCTTTCCTGACGAACTACGAGCACTCAGCCGCGGCGAAGAAATTGATAAAAGATCGAGATTATATCAATTAGCACCTGAAATCGACCGCGATGGTTTAATGAAAATGAAGACTCGTCTAGGAAACGCTCCAGTTCAATACACTGCATCAAGCCCCGTTATACTTGACGGACGGGATGTGTATACGCGCTTACTGATCGCACATACACACAGGAAATCAGCGCATATACACAATGAAGCGATCGTGAACGAGCTGAGACAGAAATACTGGATTCTGCACCTGCGACCCGTCGTAAAGTCCATCGCCCGAACTTGCGCGATCTGTATATTACGCCGAGCGACGCCACGCGTACAGCCGCATGGAGATTTACCGCCTGAACGAACTACGGCATACGAACGACCGTTTACCTGCGCAGCCGTGGACTATGCGGGCCCTGTTTATGTTACCATCGGACGCAGAAGAGAGAAGAGATGGATCGCTCTCTATACCTGTCTCACAACACGAGCGGTGCACCTGGAATCCGTGCACAGCCTCTCCGCCGACAGCGCGCTACTCGCGTTACGCCGATTCGCGGCGCGACGTGGGTGGCCCCGCGTTATGTATTCGGATAACGCAACGAACTTCAGAGCGTCGGCCATTGAACTCCAAGAAGCCCATAAGGAGTGGCTACCTATACTTCGAGCCTACGGTCTACAACAACGGATGGAGTGGAAGTTCATCCCGCCTGGTAACCCATCTGCCGGAGGAGCGTGGGAGAGGATGGTACGCACCATCAAATCAGCAATGGCGTACACTCTACACACCAAGGCACCACGAGAGGAGATATTTAACACCGTATTGGCCGAAGTAGAATATATAGTGAACCAACGACCACTTACACATGTCTCAGTGGACCCGAACGCGCCTGAGACTCTAACACCGAATCACTTCTTGTTACTGCGAGCTGCCAATCTTCCTATACTGGGACCCTGTGAAGAAGATGACAACAAGAAGTGGAGAACAGCCCAAGCCCTCGCCGACCACTTCTGGTCGCGATGGGTCAAAGAAGTCTACCCGCTACTAGCACCCCGCGGTTCTTCAGCCAGCGGCGGGCGTCAGATCCAGCCGGGAGACATCGTGATCATCGCGGACCCTAACGGCCCTCGCAACACGTGGCCGAAAGGGATCGTCGTAGCTACGCACCGTGGACCAGACGGCAGAACACGCTCCGCTGACGTCAAGACCCTGCATGGCGTAATGCGGCGCCCCACCTGCAAAATAGCCGTCGTGGTACCAGCCGGCGAGACGCAGAGCTGCGCTGCCCCCCAGAGCCCGACGACCGCATCAACGACGACTCCGTGATCGTGTCGCTACCCATGCAACATGGCGTCTTGCGACGGAGGAGGACTAATGTTAGCGACACGACGTCGCGACCAATGAACGCCTAGGAATAAGATAAATCATGTAAATAAATGATCCTCACGTAATTAAGTTAGATATAAGTGATCAGTAATGTATAAGCAATTTCATGAACGTAAAATGTATGAACAGAACCTAGAAGTCGCCTATTGGTTGATATTAATCGCCTGAACTTAGCGTATAAGATTTAAAATGTCGCATTTTGTACTATGTATGAACCATTTGATACCTCGCCAGAACTTAATTAACGTAAGAAATGTAACTGTATAACCCGTTAAATATAGGTCAGTTACCTATTCAAATGATACAATGGACCCCTGGGTCAATAACCCAACGCAATGTTTAAAATAAAGGTTTTAACCCAAAACATTGCAGGTAAACCGAGAACAATAGAGAGATCCGAGCGTCTATTGTTTAGAATGTAAACAACTCCGCATGTGTTTTTATTGTAAACGTTGGATAACCACGTGTAGTATTTATTTACAAACAATGATTGTAAACATTACGGCATGGATTGATTAAAATTAGGTAAATGTATTTAGAACTTAGCGAAAGTAGGCTAGTATAAATCGAACAATGTGAAGTCCACCAATCAACGCGCAGTATTTTCGAACCAGTAGAATTAGTGAACGGAACAGACTTAGATTTCATGAAACAGAAATACGCTGCCTTTTGATTGGTCGACATGTTTTTATGATTGGCTGAAAATCACAGCCAGTGATGTATATATACGCGACGCGTTTTGTATGGAGCAGTGTCAAGCTGACCTCCACCAAGAGAGGAACAATAAAAGGAAGAAAAATGGATCCTGCCTATTAATCGGAAAAAGCCCTCCTGCCGCTCCAGCCCTCCTCATCAGTAGATCCGGCCCACGTGTATCCGAGCTCTGCCAACTGGAGCTGCCGACAGGCAATGCTGGGTACGCTGTACTCAACAATGCCCATGATCGTCACGCTGGGCAAGCGGATTGGCGATCGCGGTAATGTGTCCCCTATGATGACGCTGCTGCCCATCATCAATCAAATCAAGGAATAGTCAATGACACTTCAATCCCTTAGTAGACTCTTACGACACCCGCGGGAAGAGTTGGGGTGGTGACTAAGTGAATTCTAGCTGCCGTCACCCAGAGTTGGGCGTAATCAATTCCTTTTGGAATTAATTACAGGGTTACATTCCAGTAATGACGATTCCTCAGTAATGAATTACTAGTATAATAAAAATTACTGTAATGCTGTACTATGGTTACGCCTGGCCCCAATTTCACCACGGCTACAATTGTAAGTTACATATGTAGAGCTACAATTGTCAAGCGACAGGTGACATATTACAATTTTAAGAAATATTTTCTATATAAATGCTTACAATTATGTTGTGAAACAAGAATTATTATTTTTTAGTCGACATATTTGTAGAATTGTCGGTGAATCTTGACATGTGATTAAAGATGTGTTGGATTTGCGTGACAATTGTAAGTAATTTTTCGTGGTTGATGTTGATACACGCGTATCTAGTTCAAAATGGCTTTCCATGCAAGTAGTAGTGACGCTGGTAGTGATAGTAACAGTGATCTTGATGAATTCGCACAAATAAGAAGATATAAGGAAATAATTAATTTTGGCTTAAATATTCGTTCTCAATAAAAAAAAAACTTATAGTAATAAAAATCGCAACGAATATTGGCTCTCTTCATTCCTTTTATTTTAAGAATAATGAAATACTCATATGACTAAAATAATATTAGATTTATATTATTTTTTAGGTTTAATATTATTTTTCAATACAGTTGCTCAAAAATTGCTCTTTTATTGGCTGTTTCGCGTGCGCAAAGTTAGTTTTGCGCACTAGTGCTATTACTTTTCCAATTTTTTAAATTTATAGTCGTTCCAATTCGTGCAACTTACTAAAGAGTTTTCGTGTTACTTTACTTTACCAAGACGAATTAAAACTAAAAACCTATTATTTTTTAATAGAACATTGAAAAACATTTGTGAGAACGAAACGTTCTCGAAACGCCTGTCAATCTAGAGGCGTTTTTCGCAACTTCAAATTGGTTGAATAGCAAAATCTATTACCCCTTAAATTATGAATGCAAGTTTTGGAGCTAGAAAAACACCTTTTGTCCGTCAAAATGTTCATTGTCAAAGTTACTACTCATAACTAACTATTTTGTTTAAATTGTTTATCATCTTTTATTTTTTTGCAACTGTTCTGAAAAACGTCGTTCGATGCACGCGCGGAAATGTTACTCTTCACTTGTCCCAAGTCTTGCCATATATCTTGGGACTCGTGAAATAATTACATACCTTCCGTACTAGCATCGAAATGTACTAATACAAGTTTAACACGAGCTCCAATGTTGTTTTGTATTCGAACGATATAAATGTAATATTAATAATATTGTATGTAAAATTTAAAAAAAATGGGGGGCCTACTACGAAGGTTTCGTCATTCGACTACGAATCGATATAATTTAATACCTATCTCTTTTTTCAGCAACGGAATGAAAGTGACGGATGTAATGAAGTTTAAATGTTCAAAGTTCGTAATTCACCCAGCAGTATGAAAATATGACCTGCGACTAAGCAACGATACGGAAATATAAAAGTTAGTTTTTCTCACACTCGCAGCAAAATTGCATATTGCTCACTAGTTTTAAGTAGCAAAACCGCCATGCTCGAGCCGCTGAGGTGAAAATAAAATTGATTAATGTTTGAGTATAAACACTCAAACATCAATAATTTGATACATTTTTCCCTCTGTTTACTCGTGACAATTGTGTTCTACAATTGTATTCTACAATTGTCGCACCTGTCATCGTGGTGAAACCGATAATTCTACATATGTCAAATTTTGATACAATTGTCACACTTGTCAGCGTGGTGAAATTGGGGCCTGTAATCCATTCCTTTGGGATCGGTATTGTAATCAGCTACTGTAATATTTATTCCACCGTAACCAAGTACTTCTGTAATCTGCATTACTTACAATACAACGTAATTTGGTACTATTACTCGAAGAAAATTGTTTTTGATTTATATGTCATTCTAGTTGATATCTGACATCCTAGCAATTTCATGATTTTTAAAAACGTATTCTGAAAATGTAGTATATTTTTAAGATCCAAAATGGCGGCAACTTTTTTTTGCAATCTTCATCATTATACTCGTTTGTGACTAATTCGCATACGTGGAATTCGATTTTCGGGTCCATTCTAAGATCCAAGATGGCGGCAACTCTTTTAGCAATTTTCATCATTATACTCGTTTCCGACTAATTCGCATCCGTGAAATCCGAATTTCGGTCCATTCTAAAATCAAAGATGGCGGTTACGTTTTTTTTTTCAATTTTCATCATTATACTCGTTTCTGACTAATTCGCATCCGTGGAATCCGATTTTTGGGTCCATTCTAATATCCGAGATGGCGGTACAATGTTTTTCTTTTTTTTTGTAATTATTGACATGTAGTCGTTCTTACATACACGAATTTAGCGTCAATTTAAGATCCTAGATGGACCTACCTAGTGAAAATAGAATATTCGGATTCCACGTGCGTGAATTAGTCAAAAACTAGTATGACAAAAATTGCTAAAAATTGTGTCGCCATCTTGAATCTTCAAATGAACGTATTTATATATAGGTTCCACGTATGTGAATTAGTCGAAAACGAGTATAATGATGAAAATTGCGTAGGTACAAAATTCAATAACATGCAAAAAAAGACGCTGCCGTCTTTGATCTTACAATGGATTCTAAATTCGGGTCTCACGTATGTAAATTAGTCAAAAACGAGTACAATGACAAAAAAAAGAAAAAAATTGTGCCGCCATCTTGGCTCTTAAAATGGACCCCAAATTCGGGTTCCACGTATGTGTATTAGTCGAAAACGAGCATAATGACAAAAATGCCAAAAAAAGAGAAGAAATTTGTGCCGCCATCTTGGATCTTAAAATGGACCCTAAATTCGGGTTCCACGTATGTATATTAGTCGAAAACGAGTACAATGTTTGCTCTTTGACGCTACGTCAATCAGCATCAACTTTGCGTCGTTCCTCCGAAAATATTGCTTAAATTGTTGTGGTTAAATCCAAGCGCAGGGACAAAGCGGTGACCGGTTTAACTGTGAGGATAAATATCGCAGAAGCGACACATATTATACCTTTTTCCGCCGTTTCTCACAGAGTGCTATACCAAAATGATGTGCAAAAAGTGTAGTTTGGTTCTGGCAGCCGCTGATTTGATCAAATGCACGGCGTGCCAGGATGATTTGCACTACACTTGTGTTGGTTTGTCAGAGTCGGAATTTAAGAAGATCCTTCCGATGAATCTAAAAAAATGGAAATGTTCAAGGTGCAAACTGACGAAGAAACCAGCCTCAACCCCAACACCCACAGGCTCACCTGCACCTCCAGGTACAATCGCCATAAATGAACAAGCATTCAGTAACAATGACAATGCTGATAATAACATGCCGTCGATTGTGAGTATTGACTTGGAGGCGCTGATTAAAAAAATGAATAATAGATTTGATCAATTGTCCCGCGATATTACCGACCTGAAAACCAACTTTGGTGAAAGGTTGGATGCCTTATCTACGTCCATAGATTCATGGTCGAGCAAGTTCCACGAGCTGGAAAACAATGTAAAGGATATGCGGACCGAGTTGGACATGGTCAAAGAAGACAACCGCGATCTTCGTAGTCAACTTAACTTGATCCAAAATGTACAAAACGACCTTGAGCAAAAATCACGGCAGTGTAACATCGAAATCCAAAACTTGCCCGAGCGAAAGTCTGAGAATCTGGTGCATATGGCGATGGCCATAGGTCAAGTGCTGAAAGTTCCAATTTCCGCCGAGAGTATAAAGACAGTGCATAGAGTGGCCCATAGTATGTCCACCGACCGCCCCAAGAACGTCATAGTAGAACTGTGCTCCCGCCGCCTGCGCGATGACGTCATAGCCGCTGCGCGGGCGCGCCGCGGCATTACCGCCGGCCAGCTCCTCGACTCCGCGGCGGGCGCAGGTGGTGCACATCTCGACGAACGGTTCGCAACTCAGCCTATCTATGTTAACGAACACCTAACATTGAAGAATAAGATTATCTACTCTCAAACTCGAAAGGTCGCAAAGGACAAGAAATACAAATACGTGTGGATAAAAAACGCCACGATTCTGGTGCGCAAGGACGATAGCTCCCGAGTGATCGTGATACGCTCGGAGTCAGACCTATCGAAACTGTGACGTAATCATAATCGTTCAATAATCTCGATCCCCTTATTACTACTACTGTTTTTTTCATACGGCATTCGATTTACTAGAGTGAAGTTACGCGATCTATACCTACCATGTAATCCTACAGACTTTAGCCAACATACTTTAATTTTAATCTACTGTTTGTATTATGGATGTTTTGTAAATAATACCTACCTTACTAATTTTTTATTGCTATCGGCCTTTCACTTGTTACTGAGAACTGTCTTAAGTCGCATTTTTGTTTACGTTTCCGCACTGTTAATTAACCATAAAATCTCTGAAGTCACATTATATTTACATATTTACCTAATCGAAAATAGTTACTTACCTACCACCGACACTACCACTGAACATATCAATATGTCACTATTTTATTTCTCTCACTATAAACTTATGTTTCAGTTATATTATTTTAGTTTGCAGTGTTAAGTGATAATAAGTTAGTAATTTACTATCAAAACTGTGGTGGTTTAAGGTCAAAACTGTTGAATGTACGTTTGAACATAATACAATGCGACTATGACATAATTGTTTTAACCGAAACGTGGCTCAGGCCTAATATACATAATGCAGAAATATTTGATACACGTTACAATGTTTTCCGGCGCGACAGAGACTTAATTGGAGCGGCAAAGAAGGACGGTGGCGGAGTTTTGATTGCGATAAAAAAATCCTTACAAGCCTCCCGTAGAGGGGACTATGAAACTAGTAATATTGAAGAGGTATGTGTCGAATTACTTTTATCGAAACGCAAATTATTAATTTTTGGTGTTTATATACCGCCTTCGAGTAACTCAAAAGTATATGAATATTATTGGGATAAAAAATGTGAACTTAATAACGAACTGGTTGTCTCTGATTTGTGTGTGATCGGCGATTTCAATATTCCTGACATTATCTGGTCGGTTAACCTGCGGGTTAATGAAATTACTCCCTGTATAAATAGTCCCATTGGCAGAATATTACTGGACGCAACAAATATGTTAGGTCTTAAACAATATAACAAGTTATTTAATACTAATAATAGAATCCTTGACCTACTTTTCTGCAACCAGGATTGTTCAGTGATGCCCCCAACGATAGAACTGTCTAGTATAGATAGACATCACCCGGCTTTACAGTTTACAATAGATAGTGAGCCTCCGAAAAATATCCCTAAAAACAAAATATTTAAGTATAATTTCCGCAATGCAAATTATATGCTTATATCCGAGGAAATAAATAAAGTAAAATGGGATGCAGAACTTGCTGACTTAAATCCGGACGAAGCGGTTGATCGGTTTTATGAAGTGCTTTATGTGATTATGGACAAACACATACCTCAAAAATATGTACAGAGTAATAAATTTCCTAAATGGTTCTCACCTGCCCTGAAGGCAACTTTAAATAGGAAACTAAAATTATGGCGTAAATGGAAGACTTACCAATGCCTATCTGATTACCGTGAATTTGCCCTGCTTCGTGCACGATGTAAATTGTTGATGGTAGAATGCTTTAACTCTTACACAAATAACACAGAGATATCCATAAAGCGTAATATTAAAGCGTTCTGGTCATATGTGTCATCACTCAAGTCGAATTTGTCTGACTACCCAGCAACAATGTTTTATGAAAACCAATCTTCTTCCACACCTGAACAGACTGCAAATTTGTTCTCAACTTTTTTCAAGTCAGTGTTCGAACTAGGGCAGGATATTTGTAACTATAATGATAACCACTTCAATTTTCCGACCTCTAATAATGCTCCTAATCTCTCTAATATTACTATTAACAGAGGTAGCATATTTAAAAAGCTTAATAGTATTGATTTAAATAAGGGCGCCGGTCCAGACAAAATTAGTCCAATATTAATTAAAAATTCTGCGAAAGCACTTGTTGAGCCGTTGTTCCTAATTTTTAACAAATGTTTAATTTCAGGCATTTTCCCTCAACGATGGAAAATATCCCACGTGACACCAATCCATAAAACGGGCTCACGCTCTCAAGTAACTAACTACAGACCAATATCTGTCCAGTCCTGTTTCCCAAAGTTATTTGAAGGACTCGTATATGATGTGATTTATCCCCTATTAGAAGTACATATCATACCAGAGCAACATGGATTTATGAGAAAAAAATCAACTGTAACGAACCTTATGCTTTATACTAATAACTTATTTGAATGTATGGATAAAAGACAACAAGTAGACGTCATTTTTACGGATTTTAGAAAAGCATTTGACAAAGTAGACCATATGTTCCTTCTAAAAAAACTTGCTTTTAATGGCATTCGCGGGAATCTTCTTCGGTGGTTCGCGTCGTATCTCACAAACAGAGCACAGATAGTGGTTATAAATGGATATAGATCGGATATTACAAAAGTAACATCGGGCGTAATTCAAGGCTCTATACTTGGTCCATTTCTATATACATTGTTTATCAATGATATTAAACCCTGTTTCAAGACTTGTAAGTTTCTCATGTTCGCAGACGACTTAAAAATATATAAAGTCATTAACAACATTGCCGACTGTGTAGATGTCCAGGAAGATCTAAATAACTTTCTCGCTTACTGCAACCGTAATAAGTTACAATTAGCCAGTGATAAATGCAAACAAATATCCATCACAAAAAATAAAACAAAATACATCACATTTGATTATAAACTTGGCTCATCAGTTATTAAAAAAGTAACAACTATTCGCGACTTGGGTGTGAACTTTGATAACAAACTAGACTTCAGAGAACACGTCGAGCGAATAGTATCCAAAGGTTATCAAATGCTAGGTTTCATCCTGAGAACAGCGAAGGTATTCAAGGAATCAAAAACTTATTTGATATTGTATAAATCCCTTGTAAGACCCCACCTTGAATACGCATCTGTTATTTGGAATCCACTTTATGATAAGTATAGTAAAGCAATTGAGATGATTCAGAAGAAGTTCCTTCGTGCCATGCACAGACGCCTCACTGGTAAAAAAATGTCATATGCCGCCTTACTAGAACACTACAACATGACATCTCTCGAAAATAGACGTATTCTCACAGATGCCATGACGTTATATAACATCTGCAGAAGTAACTACAACAGTATCGAGCTCCTAGATAAAATAAGCTTTAGGGTACCTTCTCGTCCCACCTCGCGCTCCAATGCCTTGTTTGCCGCACCAATATCCTCTAGCAACGCCGTTTGTGTAATGCGTATAATAAGCATTTCGTCTCCGTCGATATGTTTAATGCAAACAAAAACTTATTTAAACTTAAGGTTTCACAAATCTTAGCCTCTCACGATTCTAAGTAGTTGTTGCTATAACTAAATTGTTAATTTAACTGTAGCTTTAGTCATATTAAGCTGTTGATTATTATTGATTAATCCTTAGTTGTAATGTAGTGTTAGCGTTAATTTGTGTTCTTGATGTATACATATGTTTTAGTGAGAACTCTTAAGGGGGTAGATGCATGTTAAGTTTCTACCCACCATTTTCATATGTTCTGTTTTGTAATCTATTCCTGTTGTTTCTCCAATAAATAAAATAAAAATAAAATAAAATGACAAAAATGACAAAAAAAAGAAAAAATTGTGCCGCCATCTTGGATCTTAAAATGGACCCTAAATTCGGGTTCCACGTATGTATATAAGTCGAAAACGAGTACAATGACAAAAATGACAAAAAAAAAGAAAAAAATTGTGCCGCCATCTTGGATCTTAACCCTTAATAAGGCATCAGTCACACCTAAATTTCATTGGCTTTGACACTAATTAAATGATAGAATAAGTTTCAAAATGAGGTGGTAAATATATTACCATTGCCCTATTAAGGGTTAAAATGGACCCTAAATTCGGGTTCCACCTATGTGTATTAGTCGAAAACGAGTACAATGATAAAAATGACAAAAAAAAAGAAAAAAATTATGCCGCACTCTTGGGTCGTAAAATGGACTCTAAATTCGGGTTCCACGTATGTGTATTAGTCGAAAACGAGTACAATGACAAAAATGACAAAAAAAAAGAAAAAAAAATGTGCCGCCATCTTGGATCTTAAAATGGACCCTAAATTCGGATTCCACGTATGTGAATTAGTCGAAATCGAGTATAATGACAAAAATTGCAAAAATGTGCCGCCATCTTGGATCTTAAAATGGACCCTAAATTCGGATTCCACGTATGTGAATTAATCGAAATCGAGTATAATGACAAAAATTGCAAAAATGTGCCGCCATCTTGGATCTAATGGACCCTACAGTCGGATTCCGACTGTACATACCTGTATGCAAATCAGTAGAAACCTTTGAAGCCGTATTTAATTATATATTTGAGAAAATAATATTAAAAATTCGCACGTCCTAACATTAAAGTAATTAAAAAGTAATCTAGAAATATGGTCAACAATTCCAGTAATTTTGAATCGACATGTTGATTCCAAAGTATTAGTAATGCTAATAATGCTATAGATTATTATTATTACTGACTCCTTCATACGTCATTGTAATATTCCGTTTCACGACATTACATTACAAGTAATATGCTACCCATAAGTACATTACAAAGTAAAATCAAGTAATATTGTAATCGGGAATTGATTACGAAATGCCCAACTCTGCCGTCACCACACGGACATTGACTCTACTAAGCCTACCAATTTTTACTAATATCCAAGACGTGACCCAAATGTACCATTTTTCTGAGTAATACTCAATTCCAAATTCCGGCCTGAGTGTGCGTTAAACAAACGGCGGCATTTCATGGTGGGAAGCACACTGATGCGTAATGTTTAGCAATCGTTCAATTTTTAATAAGTAGGTATAACTCGTAAAGTAATAAATAAATTAATTAAAAAATTAAAAACACGACTGCCGTTTAAAAACGTTCTTAAAAGTAAAAAATAATTCCTTTTTCAGGTTTATTCTTGTGAGCGTATCTACATATAAGCGCTTGTCTTATTACTTACGAGATTTTGTTTCGATTGCATTCGGGGAACCTTTCATTACGGAAAATATAAACATTATGAAGGTTCCCCGACTGCAATCGAAACAAAATCTCGTAAGTAATAAGACAAGCGCTTATATGTAGATACGCTCACAAGAATAAACCTGAAAAAGGAATTATTTTTTACTTTTAAGAACGTTTTTAAACGGCAGTCGTGTTTTTAATTTTTTAATTAATTTATTTATTTGAAACCTTTTAGTGTATTGGAAGATTCTTTAAATTTCGATAAAATTTATAAGGCTGACCCTGCGTAGGGCCGAAGTTCGCTCCGGAGGCCCGAAGAGTTCCCATCCCAGGTATTTCGGGCGAAGCCGTAGGTAGGGCACGCCGCGCAAGGGCCGGAACGTTAGCGAAACCAATGTAAATTTATGTTAAGCGAGTCCGAACTTCCGAAGGGTGAGGTTTAGGATGGGAGGCCGAAAGCAGAGCTCGCGGAGGCTCGGACTATCACTTCGAAGGCCGAAGCCTGTCACTCGCAAGTAATTTAGAGCAAGGCTGAAGGCCGAGCTGTGAGAAAATTGAGTTACCATGCTTCTTCAACTACCCCAACATCTGAATATGCCGACATCCACGTAGGACCGAAGGCCCGACGGGTGAGACCACACGGTATAACCGTCCCCTTTAGCCTTTTGACCGCCAGACGAACGAATATGCTGAGCTCCAGACGCCACGCGTACGTAGTTGTCGGCCAGTGGCGGTCAAAGGGTCAACTGTCTTAGGCCCGATAGTTCGCTACAAACTCTAAAAAGCTGAGCTTCATGTTGAGTCAACGGCCGAAAGCCGAGCCGCCAGAGCCCAGCGTTACCACGCTGGGCGGTGAAATAGGGTAACATAAAAAATAACCAAAGTATTGAAGTACGTAGTATTGACAAGCTGCGAAGACCGTAGTAGGCTCTGCTCCGCGTAGGGCTGAAGGTCCAAATCGTACCTAAGAGGGGCAGTGGTTCGCGAAGCCGAAAGCCGAGCTACCAGAGCCCAGACATCGGCCCGGACCAGTGGAGGAAGAGGCCCGAACTTTCACTAAGAGTGCCATAGCATTACACTTGTAAGAAATTTAAAGCAAGGCCGAAGACGGAGCTGTGGAAAAAATAAGCTACCAAGCTTTTTCAACTACCCCAGCATCTGAATATGCCCAGCTCCGCTTAGAGCCGAGGACTTGGAGCGGCACTATCGGGGTGCTCTCGGCGCGATCCCGAGGACTGGAGGCCCGACGGGCGAGTCCATGCGGTACAATCGTCCTTCTTAACTATCTTAACAATCGAAGCCAGAGCTTAGCGCTATCAGGGCACGTAATGAAATAGTGAAACATAAAAAAGAGCCGCAGGCCCGACGATCGTTTCCACAATTTGCGAAAGTTGTAGACCGCACTCCGCGTAGGACTGATAGCCCGAAGTGTCCTCCAGAGGGGCGCCGGCTTGCAAGGCCGAAGACCGAACTACCAGAGAGAGTCCAGCGCTCTTTCGCTATACAATGTAAAAGTGTAGCTTTAAAACGAATCTCAGGGCCGCAGACTCGACAATTCGTTTCGAGAAAAAGCGAAGACTGAACGTCTGCAAATGGCTGAAGGGCCGTAGGCGAAAAAAGGTTTAAATACAATAATTTCAGTTTTAATTTTGATGCAATTTTGTTTGGCCACAATTGCTGTTGTTATTGTATTGTTAGGTACTTACATTGGCCTGATATTCAAATCATATCTAGAAATCCTCGATATTACTTAGGTACGTTACGTACATGGCATTAGCACATGATTAGTGCGACAGTATATCGCTGCAAAATAGACTATCCCTCTTTTATTCATATAGTTGGTAAAATCTATCTCGCGGCGACAAACTGACGTACCTACCAATGATGTACTAAGCATACATAGGGTAAGTTCTCCAGTGAATGAACAAATCCAGTGAACGAACAAAATGCAAGTTTTTTTCGTAAAATAAGTTTTCTGTACATTTCTACCGCGCCTTAAATTTTTTTTTCGGGTAGGAACTTTATTTGACAAGTTCTGGTAGCACTTATATCAACTCATATCCATCAGTGTCCAAATAGAGATGATCTAAAGTGGGCACATTACGCCGGTTCGTTTTTTATATGGAGGTGTTATAAGGATTGAGGGAAGCTTACGTTGTGTTTAATGTGTTATTGTGTGGGTTTCGTGCATCTCCCAGGTACAGTGCGTATTTTATTGAAACCGGAAGGTTATGATCATGCTATTAAAGTATAGTTTAATGTGATTTCGTTTCAAAATGTGGTTTTTAATACAGTGTTCTATAACTAGAAGTAAAAAATGGCTTAAACCTAGTGACCGAACGGGGGAGTTCATTCACTGGAATTGCGTGATTTATTGTTTGTTCCATATCTGACGTTTTAGTAGTTATTATAAGATTTGGTTTTCTTTGACTTCAATAGAAATGTGCTGTCTAGCAAAAGGCCAGTGTTCGAACAATACTTGATATATTCAATTTTTAATGAACTACCGCAAACACAGTTAGTTCATTAATTGGATTGCGAAAACCAGTGAATGAACTAAATCATTTATTTTGTATGTTGTCTGGTTTTAAGACATGGAAAGGTTAAAAAAATCGTATAAAAGATTCCATCATGACCAAGAATCTCTCGACAAACCTCTAAAAGCTGTTGCAACTAGTGAACTATCAAGTGCCAGTTTTAATATCTCAAAATCAATGCTATTTAAATAACCGAAATATTCCAAATTCATGGCACTGAAGAAACAAATATAGACAGATCTTTGGTTAATCAAAAGTATTCAACTGCTATAATTGATATACAGAATGAGCCCAGTTTACTTTTTAACGAAAGCGATAAATAAGGTCACTCTTCAATGGTAACGGAAGAGTTAATTGAACCATCCTAGAATACGCAGAAATGTGGAACTGTAATTGATGTCGTTTAATTATGTTTATAGTTATTATGTCTCCTTAAAGTTCAAATTCAATTATCGAATATTACTAGCACTAGCAATTAGAAATAGAGTACTTTTTGCATTTTAATACATTATTTTTAAGGTAGTTCATTCACTGGTTTCATTTGTTCATTTACTAGAATTTTGTGTTCATTCACTGGTGATTTTCCATTTTATCCCCTACAGCTAGCTATAATTTAAAACTGTGCAGCACTAATGCAATATAAAATTGATTTTAGAAAACTACAATAGTGGTTTATTCTATAAGAACATTCATATTTAAACTTCATTATTGCTCCTGGCCACAAAAAAAATATTAAGTTGAAAATTTCCTTAAGTGTTCATTCACTGGAGCACTTACCCTATGTGGTTAAATATCTCGTATCTCGCAAACTATTTACGTAGGTAAATGTTATTTCCATTCTTATTAAATATTGTGTTATAGCTATTTTCCGCAACTCGACATCTAACGTGCCTATTTTGCGTGGTCCCAACGCTGGCCCAATACTTGTTGGGAGCTCACAAACAGGTTACCTCACGATGTTTTCCTTCACCGTAAAGCACTTGTGATGATATCAAATGATGATGTACATACATAAGTTTTTCGAAAAACTCATCGGCACAAGCTGGGGATTGAACCCAGAACCGCTGCGTAGCAGCCGTGCGTTTTACCACTCGACCACAAACACTTATATAATGTATCTGTTTCATACACACTAAGCCCCGTGTCAGCGGTGACAGTTCTGTCACGGCTTAGAATTCAAAGAAAAATTTCAATACCGCGATGTAGAACATTTCGAATTTTCTCTTCATACATATAATTAAACATATAACTTGTATCTGTATTTACAATCTGCATGTAAAATGCTTCAATTTGATACCCAAATCATAGCGTTTGGATCACATATTATTCTATGCGATTTGATTGCATTTTAATGAATCTCGCTCTTCTTGAATAAGTTACACACATATAAGTTATGTACATATTTGTAATCGTTGTTTGAAGCTCTTCATTTTGATACCAAACTCGATAGGTTTCTTTAATAATTATTTTTTTTGGTCAGATAATATTGAATTTCAAGGCCGCCATATTATTTTTAACGTGACGTCACATATCCTATGTTACCCGCGACGTCACGAGGATTCTAATGATACCTTACACTATTAAAAACGGTTAAGTGGTCGCGAAGATCTGCGCGTTTAAAGAAAATATGAAACATACATAGGGGCTGAACACATATACTCTCCTTTTGGCAGTCGTGTAAAAAATACATCTGTCACCACCCCAACTCCTCCTGTGGGTGTCGTAAGAGTCGTTTAAGGGATTGAAGTATCACTGACCACTCTTTGGTAAAAGATGGATGATGGGCAGCATAGTGGACACATTACTGCGATCGCCAATCCGCTTGCCCAGCGTGGCGATTATGGGCATTTACCTCCTAATGCGTTTATACGCATAGTTAATAGGAGATGCCTACGCCCAGCAGTGGACTATCATAGGCTGATGAGGATGAGGATGATGATGATGATGATGATAACTCGTAACGCAAACAATGTAACATTTATCAACCGCAATCCACATCACATCACACAACTAGGCTAGTTGGAGTAGTTAGGTACAATTGGTAATAATAATAAAGTCATACTGCACTTTGTATCTACTAAACTAGTCTCAATTGAGAATAATAAAATTATCATAAATAAATACAACAGTAAAATTTAAAGAATAAACCTCTGAAAATACTATTTAATGTAAAACCTCCAAAATATACAAAAATCTCAAAATATGTCAAGAAAACACATACAAACACTTGCTTATAGGAATATATATGAAAATTCTAACACACCGACAAATTTATCGACGGACTAGATTAATAAACTGTCCTCTGTCCTCGGTAAACGTTACTTATTTCTGCATATACGATCGAATGATTTTAATACCTATGACCAGCGCGGTAGCACATGCAACTAATTTCAATGTATTAATATAGTTAAATCTCGGAATCATGCGAGCTAGAGGTCCTTCATCAAGGATTGTGGGGGTCCTGGTCAGTTCCAGGTCTTCGAATGTTGTCGCTTGTGGTCGCAAGCACCTCACGAGGTGAAGATATGCGTTATGGCCCGCTTCTAAGGCAGCCGCCACGTCTCCATCTCCGAATATGTCCAGCGCACCCCATTCTATTACGCTGTATGGTTTTATACAAGACGTGAGATCTCGAAGTGCCACGTAGTCTCCGCAGCGTGGCACGTATATGTCTGAAATATCTTTTTCTTTATAAACAAGCGGTTTCGAGGCTTCTTCTCCAAATAAATTTGTGAGCTGTTCTAACACAGCGTTCTTTGAATTAACGTCATCTCTTACTACGAGAACCCCTACCAAACCTGCACGATGATCTGAACTCGAAGTTGCTAAATGTGGCCGCTCCATCGCCCAGACGATGGGGCCGCGAATACTGAGTATGTCGCCGCTGTAGCCCTGATTCTGCCAGAAGTTTTCCTCGTACTGAACTCTGAATTTGAGCACTCTTCCGGGCATCATTCCACTGACCACTGCTGCATCTTTGTCGGACATAAACCTCTCCTCAACCGCAATCTTCAACAACTCATCAGGTTTCAGAGCCATTGCTAATAAATTGCAAATATAGTTCGTGTCTCCCTTTATGGTTTCTAAAATGACCTGCTCGTCAGAGTAAGACCGAATTTTATGGATAGGTTTTGATACCACAGTAATATCGGCAACGCTTTTTTGCAATCTATTGGAGAAATGTCTTCTACAGTAACCGAATAACTTTTCACGAAATCTTGAGTTGGTGCCACCTAAATGGTTCCTCACACTTGAAGTTCTGTAGCACTGATGCAGGTAAAAAAGAACAGAAACCATGTATGAGGAAGCTCCGCAGACTAATCTGATCATCATCCTCATGACTTCTCTCGAGTTTGCAAACAAGAGAGCGCTGCAGAGATGACTTTCCATCGTAGTTTTATCGAAGTACAAAACGTTTTTTCGCTCGCTTTCACTGTTGACTCGTAGTGCTTGAAACAGATCTCTTGCATTTTGGTCAAGCAGATCCTGATACTGATTCAATTCAAATCTCTCTACTACATTCAAGAAATCGAAGTCGTGGAAGTTTGTAGTGCATGGTACTGTGCTTCCGTCAGGAAACTGAAAGAGTTTGTTTAGCGGTGAACTTACTAGTGTTGGATTGGCTATAACATTTGGTAGAGGTAGGCCGAATTCTTTGGTATATTTGAGTAAATAGTCTCTCGCGATATTGTCAAGAAATTTACTTTCTAAATCGGCTTCTTCGACATTATCATCGTCATCTGATTCTTCATCATCTACTTGAAAAGCTACGTTACCTTTTGACATATTGCGAGGTGTCGACATATCTAACACCACTATATCCATCGACTTCCCAAACCTCTTCCTGAGTTTATGCGCGGCAACTATGCCAGGAAGACTACATCCTAGTATAATCACGTCTGCCTTAACACTAGAATGGACTACCATAAGTGGAGGTTAAAAATATTTAGAATACAACAATCTGAAAGCCAAAAATATCGGTGATGTAAATGACAGTCAACTGTCATCAACAGTCAATGCCACGGTTGTTATCGGAGGTTGCATAGACTTATTAATTTAATAGACCGAGTCTATTGTATCTGTGGGTGACGCCAGCAATGCCTGTCAACGATCTTTGTTTGGCTATACTAGTGCACCTAAACCGCAAATAGTAAAAGTGATTAAAATAAAGCTTTTCATGTATATTTCTGTTCGATAAGTGCACGGAATGTGATAAAAGTGATGACTTGTGTGGTTCCATGGTGTAAAAACCGCCAGGGTTACCTGAATGAACAAAATAAAGACATTACGTTTCACCGGTAATTTAGTTTTGACTTGAATTTTAAAATTTCGAACCTTATTAAGGTAAAAGTAACTGAAAATCTTATTCAATATTTGTTGCCGGATACATGTGTGTAGCTTTGTGAATTAACCATTCGTATTTGCATTCGTAATGTAATTATAAATAGTGGGATTCAAATATTTGTATTGCATAGTGTTGTACTTAAGCGATCGATCGTGATATCGATAAATCTATTGATAGCCAACTCAGAAAATGAATCGATGTTTTTAATTTCCAACAGGTTTCCACAGGACACTGAACAAAGGCTAATATGGGTCAAAAATATCAAAAAGGCAGACGACTGGTGCCCTAAAAAGTATTCAAAAATATGCTCCGCACATTTTTAAGCTGTTGTTTCAGGCAAGGGCGTACCCATAAGTGATTACATTCTGACGTAGTACCCACCATATTTGGTAATCATCCAATGTCATGTCATCTTAATACACGGAATCTTCCCTATATTTTATCTGTGGGAGGTTGCGATATTTTTGATAAGTATTAAGCAGTTGTTTTACTTCTAATTTTAAGGCCCCAGTACACATTGGCCGAATATAGGCCAATCTAAGACTCGATTTCACAAAACTTTTATTCAAAGAATCAGGGGGTGGAAACTTAGAAGAGGCCCCTGATTTGCATAGATAGTAGCGACATCATGTATCTTTTTGGTGACAATTTTTTCTGACTTAGTATTTTACAACTAGAGCCTCTAGATGGCCTAGTCACCGAAAAACAACAGTAGATAAATATTCCATTTCAAGCACAAGACGTTTAATTTTATTTTATCACTATGGTTTTTTGTACGTTAAGTAGTATAAAACATCAATAAATTTTCTGAAAAAATATATTTTTTAAATGTACTATTTACATAATTATTAACAACTATATCGGAATATGTTCGTTCAACGTAAAACGAAACGTTACTCAAATGGCGTTACAAGATTACTCAAATATTTTCAATTCAAATTCATGAACTTGAGTTACGAACGCGACAAGTTGTATTTTGAATTGCTATTACATACTTACTTTACGTATTACTCTGTTACTGTTATTTTCTCGTTGGTTTCCAGTTACTTTCTCGTTTGTTATCTGTTATTTTCTCTTGTTGTGGTTGTTCTTGTTAAATTTGTTGTTAGTGTTCAAGTTTTTCTTTAGTTTACTAGTTTGTTTCTGTTATTATTTGTTAAAAATGAGTGAACCTGGCAGAAAAAAACGGTATTGCCTGTTCGGCTGTGCGGATTTGGGTAAGTAAAATAATTGTAGATATATTCCTCAATACTATTATTATACTCTTTGCAAAGAATATCGCTTAGGGACTCTATGATACTAGTGTCCAATTACTATGGAGTTGACATATTCTTCGAATCCTATGTCAAATAAAACCGGCCAAGAGCATGTCGGGCCAGGCTCAATGTAGGGTTCCGTAGTTATTCAAAAACGGCTGGGCCGATTATGTTCAAAATAGTTTTATTTTAAAGTATTCTATAGGCCCTTTATTCATGATTTTTTTCATATTTTTTGGACTAACGGATCAAAAGTTAGAGGGGGGGGGGGACAATTTTTTTTTTGGGCCCTACGGAAGATCAGCGCTGGCCTTCGGGCTAGCACTACGCTGAGTTGGGTCCATTTCGTGATGCTCCAACTATTCTTTGTCATCAATTTTGTATATTCTGTCTTTGTCTTGTGCGTCACGAATAAATGTTTATTATTATTATTGTATCTCTTTTTCATCACGGGCCTATAAATCCCGGTCTTTTGATAGGCTTGCGCGGGGATACAGATCCAACACGTAGAGGCCCTTTGGAGAAATTTGCTGTGTTTTACACCTGCTGCAACCCATTCACGGGCACAAAAATAGATATCCATGAACCGGTCTCAGCAGGCATATAGAGACTATTGAGAAGGAATGGAAAAGACTAATGGGCTATGGTGATGGAGGATGGATGGATCAGAAATGGAGCTATAGAAAAGAGGTCCGGACACCTGCCATAACAATGATTTCTTTTGCTATCGAGGCAGGCGGTGACTCGCCGCCGACTAGATGGGCCCCCGTAAATGCCGTCACAAGAGACAGCCAGGGGCAACACCGGTGTAGGCGGCTCAGGAGTGTAGAGAGGTGTACACCGCTTTCTGCGCAGTGGCTTGACAGCCGCTGCACCAACTCGCGACTTATGCAAATTTACACTTCCACCCCTGGAGCATATAGCTCTGACGACTCCTCTCTGGACGGCCAGTTAAGGCAAGCCAGAGCTGAGAGTCCTACGGGTCCCCTTGGGGTTCCACTCCGACCGACGAAGACACGCCGGAGGCGGGGACCCTGACCGACTCTCGGGAGCACTCGGGTCCGTGGGGTCGTTACTCCCCAACAGCTCGCCACAAGCTGCCCTGCGGCCTTATTCCAGCAGTGGACTTATTATTATTATTATCTTTTATTTCATCTTCATCTCAGATTAGGTAATTTATAATAGGTTTATAAAAATAAAATACAATAAAACATACAAAAACAATACAAAACAAGTAAACACATTATAAAAAACCTAATCTAGGGTGCCGCCGGCAGCGGGGCGGGCCCAAGCTGCCGGTGGTTAGGGCTACAGGGAGAGGAACCGCCGGACTATGCGCGCCGTGTCCAGGATTACCGCCTTCTGCATCTGATTATATTATTATTATTTTTCACTTTATTGATCTTTCTTCCTGGGTTAGGCATTTTATAATATGATTATAAAAGTAAAATACAATACAACATACAAAAACAATACAAAACATATAAACACATTATAAAAAACCTAACCTAGAGGGCCGCCGGCAGCGGAGCGGGCCCAAGCTGCCGGTGGTTAGGGCTACAGGGAGAGGAACCGCCGGACTATGCGCGCCGTGTCCAGGATTACCGCCTTCTGCATCTGACCCTTGATCCAACCACCTAGCGAGAGCCTCTTGAGGTGTTGATCGAGACTCTTCGCTATGAGACTTATTATTATTATTTTTTTTTTTTTTTCTTCTGGAGCGATTATCTCCGACAATACCGACTTTAGAAAAAACAATTCTTCTAAGAACCCTTATTCTTTTTAAGAGACCTATTAAATGATACCCCACACTATAGGATTACAGCAATTTTTATTGTACCCCTTTGTTGGCATGATTAATGTATTAATATGTATGCCTGTACCAAATTGTAGATTTCTATTGACGGCCACTGAGCTATGTTGAGGACAGACGGACATGGCGAAACTATAAGGGTTCCGTTTTTGCCATTTTGGCTACGAAACCCTAAAAAGACAGCATGTGCAGTAATCGTGGTTATTTTCGTCCACGGCCCATTTATTAGGTATAGATAGGTATCTACGTAGAAACACGTTCCTAGAAGGACATATCACGGTTTATCTTTGCTTTTTGCCCACCGATTGCAATCGATGAGCCAACAAACAAAAAGCGCCTAAAACAGGCATGAGGCAATGATAAGCTACGACGAGTAATACACATGAAATCGCCGCTGCTGTACCTAGTGTAAGTACCTACTTAGGTACTCAACTTCATATCTGCAAGACTCACTTGATTTTATTGAAATAACACTCGTATTCCAGTGAAAGAAATGTGATATTTCCATGAATTGATGTCTGTAGATACATCATCATCATCAGCCTATATTAGTCCACTGCTGGAATAAGGGCTCACCTAATTTCTATGAACGCATTAGGAGGTTATCATCATCATCATTAGGAGGTAAATGCCCATAATCGCCACGCTGGGCAAGCGGGTTGGCGATCGCAGTAATGTGTCCACTATGGTGACGCTGCTGCCCATCATCAATCTTCGATACTACGATCCATTCATCCTTAGTTGTCTTATAAAAACAACTTTCTAATCTAAACGTACACGTTTTCTGTTGTAAACAGCTGTTTCCTTGATTAAAAATTAAGCAATTTACTAAATCACTAGTATCACTACGGACGGACTCAGGTATTTTGGTATAGACAAATATGGCAGTTTAAAACAACAGAAAACGTCTACTTTTAGGTTTGAAAGTTGTTTACTAGATAAGACAACTAAGAATGAATGGACAATAAATGGTCAGTGACACTTCAATCCCTTAGTCAACTTACGACACCCACCGACATTGGGGTGGTGGTGACTAGAGGTGTGCGCCGATCGAACAATCATCGGCGGCGGCGTCCGATGGTTTTTTGACCGGCGGCGGCGGCGTGATCGGCGTGAAATCGGCGTGACCTCGCCTGAATTCGAAACAAAGCTGTCGCCCAGAAACGTGGCCGAAACGTTCTATGTTTAAGTCATTGAAGTATGTACTTCATCATAAAATATTAAAAAATACTTCAAATTATCATCATAATCATTTCAGCCATAATATAAGACGTCCACAGCTGAATATAGTATCACAGCTGTACCTACATCCACCGCCTCCCGGCGATCTTCATAAGGTTGTTAATCCATCAGCGGACGACTAAGCTCCATTTGTCAGACTGTGGTCTTCAATCAATATGGCCTGCCCATTGCCATGCCTGCCATTGCGTCGCAGCCACTTCAGCTCGCTAATCTGGATTTCTAGAGGGCTATGTCGGTGACTTTAGTTCGTCTCCGGACCAGATCTCATCATTTCGGATTCAATAAAGTAGAGAAATTCCGAACATAGCTGTCCATAGCTCGTTCAGCTACTTTGTGTCTTGAATTATGGCCGACAGTAAAGGACCATGTTTCAACGTCCTAACTCAACATTTCGTCTTATGGCACTGCGGTATGTCGGTAATGTTGGACGAAAATAAATTGCATAGTTTCCTTAACATTGCCCAACCGAGTTAAATTCGATCTGTTGACATCTTTCTCGAAGTTGAACTTACTTCATTGGACTATTTTGTCCCACGTAGGCGTGGGACAAAATAGTCCAATGACAGTCAAAAACTTGGAGTACCGAGTTTTCATCAGAAACTGGGATGGGCACAATATTGGCATTTGACATAAGTGTTCATTTTTATGCTCACTCATTGGGAACCTCGTTTGAGGTCATCGAGGATCGTGCTGAGTTCCTCCATTGGCTTGGCATGGCAACGATTTCGTCGACAAACCGAAGGAATACATCTCTGTATTCTCTGTGTGTGGTCATGCCAGTTCCTTGCCATCCCAGGAACTTCAAGGCGTCTTCCATTGCGGCAGTAAACAGTTTCGGAGAAATTACGTCTGTGTTACGCCTCTTCGCAACGGAATCGTGTTCATGCTCTGCTTCTGTATTCGGTCCAACATTGTGACTTCAACGCTTTGGTGTACCGATAGTACCGCTCACTTTTCCACTGAACCCAAGGCTTTCTCATGGGCAATAATCGCTAAACACAATGGGAAATTACACTCTTCAGTCTTTTGCATAATTTGTTGCAGCTCCATATGGATGCGAACTATGGGGCCAAACTATAGCTTCCTTGGAATCCAGCTTGTTCGGGAGGCTAAAAACGTCAAGTCCGTGTACCAACGTTCTACACAGTCCGATGACCCTAGACAACAGTTCAAAAACATGGCCCCAGGAACGAGACGGGCTTGTAGTTCTTCAAACGGGTGTTATTAATTTAGCTTTTTTGAAGAACAACGCCAACTTGTTTCTGTTCCATGTGTCAGACGTTTTTCCCTCGGAAAATCGCTAGCTCGAATTACAGAGCTTCTGGGTGACTTAAATTACCGGTGTAACACTCGCTCTTAGAAGCTCAGTTATTCTGTCATCGCCCGGCGCCTTGTTGGTTTTAACCTTTTTTTTTGTTTAAGGGGGAGAGAAATGCTTTACGCATACCGCTCGGCAGGGGACCCGAGCGGTTACGTATATGTGGGACTCCCGTTTGGTTAATGAGGCCTACGGTATACCCACTAAAAACCCGCCCATATGCCACCTCGTCGCCTTTTTGGCGGGGTTACGAGAACGCTCTCGCTTACATTCGCAACCCCGCCGGCGGCAGTTGCTTGCCAGTTCCTTCGCGGGTGTCCGAATACCCTCCACGTTGGGCGCGCCAGATGGTTGGGCGCGCCTTCCTCCTCGGTCTCCATGATGCATTGTGGTTGTGGCGGACCGTCCCTAGACCGCCACAAGGAGACCTTGGGTGCCGGAAGATTTCCCGGCATAGGTGTGCGGTTATGCCGCCGATCACACTTCAGCTGCAGAGGATAGGGCGAGCGGCAACGACAACACCGATACTCCTCTTCCTCTGCAGCCCCACCGACGCCGTTACGGCCCCGCCAAGGTCGCAGGGGGTAGGGAGAAAAGCGCTCCGTAATACCATCACGCCTCTCCCCCTGCGATCCCGCCTCGGCCGCAGAGGATAGGGAGAGCGGCAACGACAACACCGACACTCCTCTTCCTCTGCGGTTCACCTCCACGCGTCCTATGTGGGCTCGACTTGGGGCGTCCTCCTCGGGGCAGCCGGCGGCCCAAAACTGGCCGACCCTGGTTGCCTCTTCGCTTCACCGTGGGTGATCGGTCCACGGTTACTGAGCCCCTCCACCACGACTAGGTGGGCACCCCACGGAGGGTTGTTGGTCTTAACCTGCTTTAGGGCCCTCTTAATCTTGCACTAAGTTATGTCCGCGATATCTTCGGTATAAGGTCAGGACAGCGGCCCTACCGCGAAAAACGATATTCGTGAATTTCGAGGATTTGTCTCTTTCACTCTAACGATGCCTTCGTTGGAGCGACAGAGAAAAATCCTTAAAATTTACGAATTTCGATTTTCGCGGTAGGGCCGCTGGTCATAGGACCTCTCGATCTCACCGAAAATCTATGCTTTTGTTAACTTTATGGCAACTTCCCGTTTCGACTTTTTTAGCTAGCTTAGACATAGCGTGTTCGTGGGTTTACAAATATTGCAGGTCTATTTAAAAACCTTTTAGTAATATTGTTGTTACAAACAGTTTACGATGCATTTTGAAGTGATTGTGTGAATATAAAAACAAAGTACGCGGTCAAATTGTAACCTTTTCTTTTACTGTGGATTAATTATTAGAATTAAAAACGAATCAAAATTTCACGCCGGTCAAATTCATCGGCGGCGGCGGCGTGGAGAAATCATCGGCGGCGGCGGCGCGGCGGCGCGGCGCACATGTCTAGTGGTGACCAATGCATTCTTACTGCCGTCACCACGGCTTCTGTAGATCGGAAGTTGAGTAAGTACCTATAGCCACAAAATGACCTGTTGGACTAAAACAATGAGGGTTTTCGATATTTTTTCTGCCACCAAGCGGCGTTAGGGTAGGCGTCGGGTCCCAGTCAACTGTCAGATTCATACTATTCATAGGTACTGGCATAAAATATCTAAATTCTATTTTATTTGGAAGTTTATTGATTTAGTAATGGATTACGACTAATAGGCGGGCGTCGAACAGAAGATAGAGCTCTAAAACAGTCGCGCAAAGTCACTGGTAGGTACTAAAAATAATTAATTATACCTAGTTCGGGAAATATTATTTGATCGACTAGTATCTCACTTATGCTCTTTTATTTTGCGAAACTAGACAATGAGCAGTCGCGCCCTTTTCTATTGTCAATGACGCAAGACAAAAGGTCGTAAGTAAGATAACAGTCGGTCAAATAATATTTCCCGAACTTTACCTACTAGTACTTTGTTAATTTCATTGGAATTGGCTTGGAACTATTTTTTTATTTATTTTAGTAAACAATATTCCTAAAGCAATGATTTTAAGAATAAAGAAACCTAAAAATTATATTGAAAATTAAATGCCCGTAATTATTTTGACAGTTCGTTAGGCCTTCCACACAGTGCTGCCATCTCACGGCCCCATAGTGGCGGAAAAAGTATCAAAAACCCTCATTGGTCGTTTCGATGTTTGTTTTGCATGTCTCATTAAAATCAATTGACGCAAGCTTGCACGTATAGGTAAAAAATCGGTACAAAGATACTCATACTGTAGATATCAAAACGTTATGCAAGATATTGTCACCACTCCTAATCTTCCCGTGGTTGTTGTGGATTGTGGAAGGTATTCAAGTGTCAATGAATAATATGAATATTCCTTTACCTATAGAAAATTGATGATAGGCAGCAGCATCATCATAGTGGACACACTACTGCGATCGCCAACCCGCTTGCCCAGCGGCAGCGTGGCGATTATGAGCACTTTCCTCCTGAATGTGTCGATACGCGCGAGAGGCGACTACGTCTAGCAATGGACTGAGAGAGGTTGAGAATCTACACGGTGTTCGCGAACATTGCGAGAGATTTTAACTATGCATTCTAGACATCAAAATAAACAAAAAATATTATGAGACCTAATGTCAATTCCACCAAAAACATTTTTTTTCTTTTTTTAGACATTTTGAATAGGTACTTTTTTACAGTTCCAATACTTTTTATCATAAAAACAATTTGTTTAAATTATTTATTTTAAAAAATTAAATAGGTAGTCTTTGCATCTAGTATTCACGAAAAATACTAGGGTAAATCGTTGCCTTCCCAAGTTCCCTTGGCCATTCAGACTCCAACATGCGGAAAAGACGCAAATAGTTTGAATGAATTGGCAAGTATCGGTTACGTTAGGTTTTACTCGATAGGTACGTTCAGGCATAGACATATAAAATTGATAGACCGAGTCTATTTTATCTGTGGGTGACGCCGGCAATGCCTGTCAACGATCTTTGTTTGTGTATACTAGTGCACCTAAACCGCAAATAGTAAAAGTGATTAAAATAAAGCTTTTCATGTATATTTCTGTTCGATAAGTGCATGGAATGTGATAAAAGTGATGACTTGTGTGGTTCCAGGATGTAAAAACCGCCAGGGTTACCTGAATGAACAAAATAAAGACATTACGTTTCACCGGCAATTTAGTTTTGACTTGAATTTTAAGATTTCGAACCTTATTAAGGTAAAAGTAACTGAAAATCTTATTCAATATTTGTTGTCGGATACATATGTGTAGTTTTGTGATTAAACCATTTGTATTTACATTCGTAATGTAATTATAAATAGTGGGATTCAAACATTTGTATCGCATAGTGTGGTACTTAAGAGACCGATCGTGATATCGATAAATGTATTGATAGTCAACTCAAAAATGAATCGATGTTTTTAATGTCCAACAGGTTTCCACTGGACACTGAACAAAGGCTATTATGGGTCAAAAATATCAAAAAGGCAGACGACTGGTACCCTAAAGAGTATTCAAAAATATGCTCCGCACAATTTTAAGCTGTTGTTTCAGGCAAGGGTACGCGAATAAGTGATTACATTCTGACGTACTACCCACCATATTTGGTAATCATCCAATGTCATGTCAACCAGCAAGTAAATTAAATTTAGTTTAATAATGACCCTCATGTGATACTTGTGTAGACTGATTAATTTAATTATAAAGAAGCCATCATACCAAAATTGTTAGGTATGCTTTAAGGAATGATAAGTCCATAAAACATGTTATAATGAGAGTTTTCTGAAATCACCAGGGCAGGAGCAGGTCCAGAAACTTGTCTAAATTCTATGTTTATAGTTTCTGGTTTAAATATTTTGTATGAGTTAAAAAAAAAACATAAAAAAATTTAAACTTTATTTAAAAAAAAAAAAAAACATACTTAGTCTTTCTTTGGGGCTAGATAATTGTGTTTCTTAGCGGGACCTTACGGCTAAGTGGCGCCAACTAGTGGCATACGTTTTAGGAAACTCTCATTATGACATTTTAATGAGGGTTTTCGATAATTTTTCTACCACCAGGGCGGCGCTTCGTACGCACCTGGTCTCGACAGCTGTCAGATTCATACTATTCATAGGCACCTGGGCCTAAAATATTGAAATTCTATTTTATTTGGAAGAGAATTGATTTTGTAATGGATTACGACTAATACATGGTCGTCGAACTGAAGATTGAACTCTAAAACAGGCGCTCAAAGTCACTGGTATTAAAAATAATTACTATAACCAGAGATTATTTAGTTTAAGTAGATATATCAGCACCATACATTAAAATGCATCCACCTGAAATGTCGTCACTACTAGACGGCGCCACGGTTGTTCGTGAGCATGGCATACAGATGGCTCTGAAACAGTATATACACTACCTTTGTTGTTCGTCCATTGGCACAGATGGCTCTGAAACAGTATACACTACCTTGCCACGAACGAAACGCATGATCACTTGTAACACATAGCATATTTTGCCGTACCACGATATAGGGAGGTTGGTAATGTGGTTCATGCGTTCGGCTGTGAAGCAGGGGTACCAGGTTCAAATCCTAACTATACGCGCTGAAAATGTTCTTTTATTTCTTTTTTTTCAAACTTTGTTTTTTAATTTTTTTATTGCGCATAATCTTTGATTTTGTAAAAACAGTTTTACAAGGTGCAAACGGGCGGGTTTTTATTTTGTTGTCGTTTTATAAAATTTTCCATATATGGACTTTTATACATTTTTTCTAATCAGAATCACGAGCTCTTTCGTTTCGTTTTATAGTTATACAAAGTGATCATAGATCCGATAGATACATACGTATACATACAGGGTGTTACATACATAATTATACAGGGTGAAAATGAGTATACAGACGAACTTGAAGCGTGAAGAGTGTACCTAGTTATTCCTGACAGAGTTGGGTTATACTCGTTTCTGACTAATTCGCATACGTTGAATACAATTTTCGGGTCCATTATGAGATCCAAGATGGCAGCAACTTATTTTTGCATTTTTCATCATTATACTCGTTTCTGACTAATTCGCATACGTGGAATACGATTTCCTGGTCCATTCTAAAATCCAAGATGGCGGGAACTTTTTTTTAAATTTTCATCTTTATACTCGTTTCTGACTAATTCGCATGCGTGGAATACGATTTTCGGGTCCATTCTAAGATTCAAGATGGCGGGAACTTTTTATTTTGCAATTTTCATCATTATACTCGTTTCCGACTAATTCGCATACGTGGAATACGATTTCCGGGTCCATTCTAAAATCCAAGATGGCGGGAACTTTTTTTTGCAATTTACATCATTATACTCGTTTCCGACTAATTCGCATACGTGGAATACGATTTCCGGGTCCATTCTAAAATCCAAGATGGCGGGAACTTTTTTTTTGCAATTTTCATCATTACACTCGTTTCCGACTAATTCGCATACGTGGAATACGATTTCCGGGTCCATTCTAAAATCCAAGATGGCGGGAACTTTTTTTTGCAATTTTCATCATTATATTCGTTTCAGACTAATTCGCATACATGGAATACGATTTCCGAGTCCATTCTAAAATCCAAGATGGCGGGACCTTTTTTTTTGCAATTTTCATCATTATACTCGTTTCCGACTAATTCGTATACGTGGAATACGATTTCCTGGTCCATTCTAAAATCCAAGATGGCGGGAACTTTTTTTTAAATTTTCATCTTTATACTCGTTTCTGACTAATTCGCATGCGTGGAATACGATTTTCGGGTCCATTCTAAGATTCAAGATGGCGGGAACTTTTTTTTGCGATTTTCATCATTATACTCGTTTCTGACTAATTCGCATACGTGGAATACGATTCCCGAGTCCATTCTAAAATCCAAGATGGCGGGAACTTTTTTTTGCAATTTTCATCATTGTACTCGTTTCTAATTCGCATACGTGTAATACGATTTCCGGGTCCATTCTACGATCCAAGATGGCGGCTGCTTTTTTGTAATTTTCATCATTATACTCGTTTCTGACTAATTCGCATACGTGCAATACGATTTCCGGGTCCATTCTGAGATCCAAAATGGCGGGAACATTTTTCTTGCAATTTTCATCATTACACTCGTTTCTGACTAATTCGCATACGTTGAATACAATTTTCGGGTCCATTATGAGATCCAAGATGGAGGCAACTTATTTTTGCAATTTTCATCATTATACTCGTTTCTGACTAATTCGCATACGTGGAATACGATTTCCTGGTCCATTCTAAAATCCAAGATGGCGGGAACTTTTTTTTAAATTTTCATCTTTATACTCGTTTCTGACTAATTCGCATGCGTGGAATACGATTTTCGGGTCCATTCTAAGATTCAAGATGGCGGGAACTTTTTATTTTGCAATTTTCATCATTATACTCGTTTCCGACTAATTCGCATACGTGGAATACGATTTCCGGGTCCATTCTAAAATTCAAGATGGCGGGAACTTTTTTTTTGCAATTTTCATCATTATACTCGTTTCCGACTAATTCGCATACGTGGAATAATTTTTTTGGTTCCATTCTAAGATCCAAGATGGCGGGAACTTTTTTTTTGCAATTTTCATCATTATACTCGTTTCCGACTAATTCGCATACGTGGAATACGATTCCCGAGTCCATTCTAAAATCCAAGATGGCGGGAACTTTTTTTGCAATTTTCATCATTGTACTCGTTTCTAATTCGCATACGTGTAATACGATTTCCGGGTCCATTCTAAGATCCAAGATGGCGGCTACTTTTTTGTAAATTTCATCATTATACTCGTTTCTGACTAATTCGCATACTTGCAATACGATTTCCAGGTCCATTCTGAGATCA